>JAVLVB010000174.1:8227-28749 GCA_032876305.1 Orestias chungarensis | reverse complement strand
AGAGTACTTTGTAAGAAAGTAGAGAGAGAAGAAGTTAAAGTAATACTCAAATTCAGGAAGGAGTATGAACAAACAACAAGAAGCCCAATAACATTATAGAGAGAAATAAAAAAGAAAATTGGAGATGTGGAAATGGTGAAGGTGTTGAGGAATGGTAACATAATGATAACGTGTAAGACTGAAGAACAGAAAAATAGAACACTACATGTAGAAAATATTTCCAAAAAGATTGTGATAGAGAGTTAAATAGTTGGGGAGAACAGATTACTTAAAGGAGTCCTTCAGGAATACCAGTTGAGGAGGATTTAATTAAAATCAAATGAGGCATTGTAGGGGTAAACATAAATAATCTAAAAACTAAGGAAAACAGTGAATGGAGAAAGAGTGGGACGTATGTCCATTTTAATAGAGTTTGCAGAAAAAACATTACCAGAAAGGATTTAAATAGGATTCATGAGCTTTCCAGTCAGACCACTCATTCCACCACCAATAAGATGCTACAAGTGTCAGAAATATGGACATATGGCGGCAGTGTGTAAGGGCGAGCAGAGATGTGCAAAATGTGGAGAGGAACATAGGATAGAAGAATGTAGAGAAGATGCAGAGGAAAGATGTTGCAACTGCAGAGGAAAGCATAGAGCTAACTCTGGGAAATGTGAGGTGAGGAAGAAGGCTGTAGAAGTTCAAAAAGTCAATATGTCTAAAAATAAAATTTATGCAGAAGCAGTTAAGAGTGTTAATGGTCAAAGAAAAATGTAATCAGGTCAGACAGAGAAACAAACTCTACAACAAACCAGAAGGCAAACAGAGGAAAACATAATGGTATCTGTAGAGAAACTTGTTTTATTCATAGCATATTTCATCAACTGCACAGATCAAGGTAAACACAGAACAGAGAAGATTAAAATAATTGCAAGGGGAGCAGAAAGATTTTTGGGATTCAAATAAATTTCTTGGGAAAATATAAACAAAGGGCTTGAAATAGACGGGAGAGCAGGAACAGCAGGTGATAAACCTACATGTTAATATTACAATGGAATGCCAGAAGCCTTATAGCAAATGGACAAGAATTTAAGAGATATGTAGATAAATTAGTAGAAAAACCAGATATAATATGTATTCAAGAAACATGGTTAAAATCAACATTAGACTTTGTTATTAAGGGGTATGATAGCATAAGAAGGGATAGACCAGAGGGAAATGGAGGAGGGTGTGTAATATTTATAAAACAAGGAATACAATACGAAATATTAGGGAAATGAGTAAATTCAGAATATATAGTTATTGAAATATGGGAAAAATATGAAAAATATAAGATAATACATTTTTATAATCCATGTAAAAATAGATCTCTAGAGTCAATGGATGAATTAATGGTTTATTTAGAAGGAAAGATAATATCGTGTGGGGATTTTAATGCTAATAGTACATTGTGGGGCAAAAGTAATGATAAAAATGGTCAGGAACTTGAAGAAATTGTGGAAATTAAAAACTTAGTTTGTATTAATGATGGTAGAGGAACTAGAATCAATATAAGAACAGGAAGAGAATCAGTCATAGATCTAACAGTAGTTTCAAACTCATCAGCTCATAGTTGAGAATGGGATATTGACAAAAATACAACTAATGGTAGCGATCATTACCCTATTAAAATTAAAACAGGAATAAAACCAGACAGTAACATAGTAGAAAGATGCAAGTCATGGAACTTGAAAAAAGCAGATTAGAATAAATTTAAATATATTAGTGATCAAAAATTACAAAAGGTAGATATGGAGGCAGATGTAAATTTAAATATCTGTGATATTATACTAGAGACTACAGAACAATTGGTTAAAAAAAAGAGGAAGAATACTCCAAAGAAAGATGGTGCCATTGCGTTGACATCAAATATGTGTAAGATAATGGAAAAAATGATCAATGACAGATTAATATATTATTTAAATATTAATCATCATATATCAAGATTTCAAAGTGGATTCAGAAAAGAACGAAATACATATGATGCAACCTTATGTCTGGAAAACGAAATTAAAAAGGCACAGATAAATAAAGAAAGTGTAGCAGCAGTATTCTTTGATATTGAAAAGGCGTATGATATGGTATGGGTTGAAGGATTATTATTTAAAATTAAAAAACTAGGCATTACAGGAAATATATTTAGGTGGATTCAAAACTTTTTGTCAAAAAGAAAGATACAAGTTAAGATAGGAAAAGAATATTCAAAAAAATATGACGTTGAAAATGGAACACCACAAGGATGCATAATTAGTCCTTTATTGTTTTCTGTGATGATTAATGGTGTTTTTGATGAGCTTGAGACGTGAATGGGTTGCTCAATTTTTGCAGATGATGGTGCAATATGGAAAAGAGGAAAAAATGTAGAATTTATTATTAAAAAAAATACAAAATGCTATAAATAATATAGAGAAATTGGCATATGAATGGGGGTTTAAATTCTCAGTTGGAAAAACAAAAGCAATGATATTTACTCAAAAAAGAATTATAGAACTAAAACAATTGAAAATGTATATGTAAGAAATAGAGTGGGTAAACAATATAAATTTTTTAGGAATATGGTTTGATAAAAAAATTAAATGGAATATCCACATCCAGAAAATAGTTGATAAATGTAAAAAAATATATTGAGATGTTTGGGAGGAAATGAATGGGGAGCATATAAAATACCATTAAAGAGAATGTACGCAGGTATGATACGATCAAATACAGATTATGGCAGTATATTATATGCATCAGCAGCGAAATTTCATCTACAAAAACTGGATAATTTTCAACATCAAGCATTTACAATATGTGCTGGAGCAATAAGAACCACACCAATAGCAGCACTTAAAGTGGAAATGGGAGAAACGTCACTAAAATTGAGAAGAACACAACTAGCAATAAATTACTGGATAAATTTACAAGGAAATAAACCAGATCATCCAACATTACCAATTCTAGAACCAAGTTGGGAAAAAGAGAAAAGGGAAACTAAAAGTTTTGGGTGGGTGACTGGGAAAAAAGTAGAAGAATTTGAAGTAAACAATATAAGTATAAGTCCAATAGTACCATTTCCAACAATACCACCGTGGATATTACCAAACGCAAATGTAGACCTAACACTCATGAAAAAGAAAAATGATCATGAAATTTCAGTTTAATTCAGACAAAGTTCAGGAATACATAGATAAATATTATAATTATGTTCAGATTCATACAGATGGATCAAAAGATCAGACAGGAAAAATAGGAATTGCAATAATCATACCAGAGTTTAACGTAAAACAAGCAAAAAGAATGAGAAATGGATTATAAGTATACACCGGTGAAATGTTAGCATTACTATTAACAGTATGGTGGGTAGAAGAAGTAAAACCATTGAAAACAATAGTCTGTTCAGATTCAGCACTCATAAGTTTACAGAAACGTTATTCAGAAAGCAGGCCGGACATATTATTAGAGATACAAATATTATTTAGAATAAAGATGATGGGGCAAGAAATTACATTCATATGGGTAGCAGCACACATGGGTGGAGGGAAACGAAGCCGCAGACAGGGCAGCAAAAAGAGCAACAACGGGACAAATCAACTTCACAATAACGACTAGTAAATCAGAAGCAAAAAGTATGGTCAAAGAAAAACTAAAGGAAAGGTGGCAGAAGGAGGGGAATGAAGGAAAAAAAGGAAGATGGTTTTATAATATTCAAAGGACAGTTGGAGAAATGAGAGCAACAAGGAGAAATAGAAATGAAGAAAGATTAATAACAAGATTTAGATTGGGACACACTGGACTTAACAGCTCAATATTTAAAATAAAGAAACACGAAACTGGAAATTTTAATTATTGTGGAGTAGCAGAAACAATAGAACTTGTAATTTTAATATGTAAAAAATATGAGCAACAGATAAAATACATGATTGAGGAGTTTAGAAGAAACAAAGAAACATTTAACATAATACACTTGTTACAAAAAGATACAGGAAGCAAAAGTTGTCCGACTTTAGTCAGATTTCTCAAAAAAACAAAGTTAATAGATAGGATATGATTATGGAATTTGTTTGTTTTGTGTGTGTGTGTTGTTGTTTATTTATGAAGGTACAGGGAAGGAGCAGCAAACAAACAAAATATATGAAGATATAATTTAGGAAAATAATCATATAAAATAGAAAGCAATAACCAAAGGCATTTTGACCCTCACTCCATTTCAGTAGGTGGCGGTAATGCGCACCAAAAGTTGCTTGCCAACCGCCAATACATTCTATGTAGAATAAGAAAAAAAAGAGTCAGGAAGCGTCAGACAGTCGGAGGCGGACTTGGCTGGCTTCAGTTGAATGGAGCAGACAGGAGGAAGTGGCCCCTAATGCAGCTCCACACCTTTCCGTTGTAGCTGCGGCGGTGCGGGTAGCTCCACTTAAAGGAGTAGAGCGAGGGCTTAGTCAGCTTATTGACTGTGAAAGCCATAAAACAGGCAAGTAACTTCATTTTAAACCGTCTCTTCCTACACTAAACCGTGTTGTTTATCATATTGTTGTCGTAGCATCCGTTTATTTCCCAGATTCGTCGAGTTTGACTGCAGCTAACTCCTGTTAGCTTAGCGTGCAATGTAACGAGCTAACTAGCTAACTTAACAGACAGTAGCTGGCTAATTCTTCATGTCTGACCCTTCCCCCCTCTTAAATTTTTTATCTTTTCAGTGTGACCGGAGTTTTGTTGAACGGCGGATATTTCTGCCCACGGACGAGCGGGGCTATTTTTCAGGAAGTCATCCCCCTAACCGCGCGTTTGTCCGCCGTTTCTCTCCCCCGCCAGCAGCGGGAAGAACAAGGGCGCAGCCGGCGAGTAGGACCGCCACATCCGAGCACTGGAGGAAATTCTCTCAAGTATCGCGGCTTTTGCTGAAGATCTAGTTTTTTCTTTTTTTTCCCCCCCTCTCCAGTTTTTGTTTTATTTATTTAAACCCTCATAGTGATTCTACCCTGCATTTTCTTCTACCCCTGTGGCTTTCTTTCATTTGTTGTGAACAATGAACGACCTGCAACAGCTGCTGCCAAGTTGTTGAGTCCGATCGTGCCATGTTGCTTGTAGGCCAGGAAGGCGTTAATATCCCAGCATAAATGCCCCTGCATCTAACAAGATCCAGACAGACTTTCAGGTAAAAAAGAAGAAGAAAATCAGCAAAATATCACTTAAATTTATGGTTTCACCAGCAAGCCCTTACTGAAACTGTGAGGTGCATTCATAGTGACCATCTACCACATTACCACGCTTTCTCTTTGGGGACCAATATATGACCAATAGTCTAAAATGGGGAAAATGCTGTCAAAAATCTTTGGCAACAAGGAGATGAGAATATTGATGCTCGGACTCGATGCCGCCGGAAAGACGACGATCCTTTACAAACTGAAATTGGGCCAGTCCGTCACCACGATCCCCACGGTTGGCTTCAACGTGGAAACCGTCACTTACAAGAACGTCAAGTTCAACGTGTGGGACGTGGGGGGCCAGGACAAGATACGTCCCCTGTGGCGGCACTACTACACGGGGACCCAGGGCTTGATTTTTGTGGTGGATTGCGCCGACAGGGATCGCATAGACGAAGCGAGACAGGAGCTTCACCGCATCATCAACGATCGCGAGATGAGAGATGCCATGATCTTGATATTTGCCAATAAGCAAGACCTTCCGGACGCCATGAAGCCGCACGAAATCCAGGAGAAGCTCGGGTTGACCCGGATAAGAGATAGGAATTGGTACGTTCAGCCCTCCTGTGCGACCACGGGCGATGGACTATACGAGGGTCTGACTTGGTTAACTTCCAATTACAAGTCTTAATGATCGAGTGCTGACTGTTTTAGGTCAAAACTACAAAGTTGCAAGTAACTATTTCCTCTTCGAAATGAGAATGCTTATGAAAAGTTGATTATCTGAATTTATTTTTATTACATTTTATCTTTGACTAATTTATCTTTAACTGGGTTTGCCGGCTTAAGGTTTGCTTTTTTTCCAAAGCAGGCACATATCGCATTCTTTAGTGCTTGGGCTTGTTTGGAAAAAGCGGAGTTATCTGGTTTCTAAGGTCAAAGCCACAGAGATCACCACCCTTGCCTGCGCCTTTGTTTCTATTTTATACTCTCTTTTTTTTGTTTTTTTCTTGCCCCGAGGACGTTGTTGGAGTTGAGCTTGTCTCAAAGTCCTTTTGACTCTGTTGCGATGAACTTTGACAGCAAGCTCTTTATTTGTCATGTAGCCTACTTGAAGGACACAGTACTGTGATTTATAGGATTCCTTCTCTGGTATAAAAAAAAAAAGCTGGGGTAAATGCAACAAGAAAAAAATTGCCCATGTTTACATGTCGCAATGCATTTTCTTAACACCTCAAGATACAATTACACCAGGCTTTTCTGGTGTAACCGATTGACCCACTTGGTGTCTCACCGTCATGGGCGGAGTATTAAACAAACAGGCCGTCATTAACCTCCATGCTGACCTCTCAACCAGATACCACAGTTGATTGGGACATTATATGATAGCTTATATCTGTAGCATGAGTACATAAGTACGTTAACCCTACATCAGAGTCCATGCGCTCAAAACAGAGAGCTGTTTTTAAAAAGAGAGATGTCGGGACGACATCCTGTGGTGTAGCTCCTATTCCCTATTTGACTTTGGGGAAACTATGTAAAGAAAAATGTCATTGTAATGTCTTATTAAAAAAGTGATTTTAATTCGTTTATGTGTCTGTTTTTCATTTTAAGGGACCTGATGGGGTCTGTATGGTCTTTCTATTTGAATGAGGCAGTTTTAGTGAAGGTTTCCACAAATGTTTGGCATGGAAAGAGATGTGAATAATTGGATTTGTTCTGTTCTTCAGTAACTTTTTAAGCTTTAAATATCATTTAGGAAGGTGTTAAAGTTGTTCAGTTTAATGGTAAACCGTTGGATCTGCATGTTGAAGGCTGGAAGGGGGGGGGGGGTCAATGAAGGTTGATGCAGTTAAATTTTGATGTTTTTTTTTTTCCAGTAGATAATCTTAACCCAATCTGATTAGTTTTCGGCATCTTCTTTGACATGAATTTCAGGTTTTGTATTGATTTGTGTTTTTGGTTTTCTAAAAATTTTAAGTAAAAGTAATTCAGATGAACTAAAGCAAATTGATAAAAGTGCAATTTAAAAAGGTAAAAACTAGTTACGTTCTGGACAAAGATTGCAAATACATAATTTAGGACTTTCCAAAGACCCAGATTTACCTGTTTTCTGAGAGAAAAAGGTAGCAACATTCTTTCAGCCTGCTGACCAGTTGTCTTCGCCTGTTTCTCTGGCCTCCTATTAAAGGTATATTTAACTAGACACTAAATGTTTTCAAGGTTTCTGTAGTCCTGAAAGTGCTAATCTCAATGAAATCCTCCCCAAAAAATGTATAACATGTTCAGATTTTTTCACAATATACTCTAATATTCATTTTGTTGCATCTAAAATTTCTCTATCCTTTATTTGTATTAGATGTCCTATAATGACCTAATTTCTATTATGGTGGTTTATATTTTTTAAGTAATTAAAAATATCCTTGCACTACCCACTATTAGGAAATATTTAGTGAGCTAAAACAAGTAACCTTTATTAAGATTACTGTAAATTGGCACTAAATATAAAATAGCACATTTTCCGTGCATAACAGTCAAAATACAAATTTGACAACTGCATGTAAAAAAAATTTTTTTTTAAATGTAACAATTTTACCGCGCTCAGATTTAAGATGGCATCAGTTTTTGCCCCATTCAGCATCGCACATGTGTAAACCAGGAAGCCCAGTTTCAGAACAGAGAACTGCACAAATGTGTTTGTGTGAAAGGTTGGACCGGTCGCACTGATACTCAGCTGAACTTTGAACTCGTCAAACGGTTAATTTTTTCGAGCTGTCGGCTGCAACTTCCTGAGTTTGACTCGGCTTGAGATGTGACTTCATGAGACAAGTTTGTTTCACTTCAGCCTTTTGTGTAAAGTTCCACTCTCTGTATGAAAACTTTATTAAAACAACACCACCACTGTTTTTTGTTGGAATTGTAAGCCTGACTGATTTAAAAACAGAAAGCAGTGATTTAAAAATGTTTGTTATATAGAAGATGTTTTGTGCAATTCAGAGATTCTAGCATAAACTGATTAAGTACACATTAAATTAAGCATCATTATAGAACCGGAGTCAATGGTTAACCATCTTATTTTACAGTTAATTAGTTGAAATAGCCTGCAGTCAAAACATGCAAGTGTAGTTTATATTTAATAAGTTTTCTATAATTACTTAAATACGAGTGAGAGTATCCTTTTGAAATCCTTTTTTTCGTTTTACTTTTTTAAAAATCTCCAGTAAAAGTGCTTTTAAACCGTTGCCTCATGCAGTTTAAAGCGAGCATCTTTCTGTTAGGATTATTTGTTTTAGGACTTTTTTATGGCTGATGAATAGTTCATTTTTGGGCACATTGCAAACAGGGCTTATTGTGGTTTTCTTTCAACATTTACTCTCATTCACCCTTTCACACAACCCGGATTTGTGGAGTTCACTTAGAAAAGCACCTGCGTTACTCTGACAGCACGATTTACTTGGGCTACTGACACTTTCTATGGCTAGGATTTTAAACCGTAGGAACGGCATCCCTAAAACCGGAATATCTGCGACCAGTCCGTTCCTACAACAGCCATATTATTTGAAGTTAATATGAATGTTTTTGTTTTGGGGTCTGAGCCATATAAACGTTTGGTCTGGCTGAGGGTGCGCCATTCAAAAATCTCCATGCTATCATAAAAATGTGAATATTTTGAAGTAAACTTTACATGTAAAATAAGATCAAATTTACGGAAAAAAAGTACGTTAATTTATGATTGAAGCTCAGAGATTTTAATAGGTCCATGTGAGACAAAAAAAAATGGTTTTCATTAAAGTAACTTAAAAGTGATCACTTTTTTTTACTGCTAACAATTTTTATGGGTTTTGCTAGTAAGCATTGGCAGTCATTGTTTTATGCATATACATTTTTTAAAAGGTTATGGTTTCAAAATCCATTGATATCAATTCTATCATACCATCTTCCTGTCCATGAGTTAACAGAGAAAGAACCAGAGTTGCGGGAGTTTTGTGCGTACTGCTTCGCTTGCAGGAGGATCAATCCAGCTGCTTGTAAATGTATCAACCAGCCATTAAGAACATACAATTAAGAGTTAAGGAGAAATTAGTGTCATTCATTTGATTTTGAAATTGCGGTTATTAAAAAGGTGGTATTTGTGAATAAGTGGTTTGCTCTATCAGGACAGATAGCCTGGGGATCTGGATCATATTTTTTTCTCTAGAAAGAGCAGAATAGCAAACAAATCTCCCATTTTATGCTAGAATTAGAGTCTTTTCTATATTTTCAGTTCTATTTGCTACCTTGTCACCATTTAAACATTTCTGTGATACACTATATTACTTTTAAATCTATTTGGTTAGAGTAGTTTTTTTACACAATACGTTAAGTATTATTACATTCTGAAGGTAAAAATAGAAATGCCTAAATTGTAAACTGGGAATCGTACTAAAATGTTCCGTTCAGAGCCATAGGACCGCTTAGAGTGATTGTATTTTTTGTTTGAAAAATCTGCTGCTTTAGCAAGTTACTCCTGAAGCCTCAGGATGTTTGCTTTAGCAGCACCGCTAAGGTTTCTGTCAGGCAAGTCAGGTGACATAGAAATGAAGTTTGAAGAGGCAGAGATTTAGGACTTCCTTTGAAAAATTAGCACAAAAAAAGGTATATAATCAGCTAGAAGTCAAGCTAAAGGTATTTATTTATAGGATAGATGCCTCCAACATATACCTAATTTAACCATTTGAGTTTTTAGAATTTCATTGCAACCATATGATCTTTAAACCTTTATTGGCAACACTGGTGCCTGAGGGGCCAAGGACAAAATCTGTGAGCAAGTTTTAATGACCTTTCCTCTATGAAGATAAGACCTCCTGCCCTTCTCTCGTCTCCCTCAATGCTCAGCTGGAATTCCTTGCACTTCCTGAGAGGAAAGGTTAAAAATGGCAAAGTAGGAAGCTCAGTAATACACAGTTTCTACTAATGACCTTAATTTTTTTAGTAAAATGTGTTGCTGGTCAAGAATGAACATCTATGTTTCAGAAAGCCAAATAAAACCAAGTACTGCAAGCATCACGCCAAGGAACATGCAAACATGTTTGGGTGCTTTCATAATAGCCAAACCCACTTAGCCTGTTTGCATATGAGTTTGTGACTAATTTGTCTTAAGCAACAAACCCCGGTGTTTGTTGGGATCGTTCCTATGACACTAAGCCTGCAGGGATCCTACAGCTGAACGCAGTTGAGGGCGGGTGTCCGCCTGGACACAACGATGACAAATTTGGTGCTACATGCCTCCTATCCAGTCTTCTATTCTACGAGGAGATAATTAAAAGAGAACAGCCTCGAAATGCTGAGCCAACAACACATGTTTTCCACTATTTCACAACGAGGTGCTTCCAACTTATTAGTCAGCCTCGGGGAGAAAAAACACTTAAATCGTCCCCTCCCTCGATTACAGGCTAAACCTGAACTGCCTTTGTGGCTTTCAGGGGCGGCGTCTGCCTACCTCACTTGTCTTCGTTTCCTCTGTGCTCCATCTGCAGAGCGGCATTACTGCAGGTACTTCTAGTGTAACAGTCCAAACATAGTCATTGTTGGCTTAAAGCTAGCCTACAATTTAGCAGACACACCCTACTGGATAATCGCTGTAGGATTTGGACATTCATGCCAGTGAAGGCCACACGCCATTATTACAGCCGTTTATTTATTTGCTAAATAGTTGGTGGGAGGATTTACTCCAAACTGCTGTTGTTACAGCTTGAGTCTGTGTCTGCTTATTCTTAAGGATACTAAACTCATCCCTAGTGGTGAAACATGCTGCCTCTGTGTCCTTGTTTGAATTCCTCTGCCCCCTCTGTATTCGCCTCCAGTGTGTAGTTAATTTTGAATTCTCACACAGCTCGGTTTAAAACACGTGCGGAAGTGACAAAAAGCTGTGGGGTTTCCTGCTGAGGGCACAGTTCCCCTGATAAAAGTTACCGTTAGAGTGCTTTGCTAAAGTATTAGCACCCATTTTACTCAATGAGATTTTGTCCACATAAGACTTCAAAATTTGCTGATCTTTTGTTTGCGAAGCCTATATAAAGTAAAGCCTAATTGTAAAGTGGAGGGGAAAGGTTAGCACATTTGACAGTGGAGACCTACTGGGTATCATTTAATCTCGGTAAAAAATACAGCAACTTTTTTTGAAGGTCTCAAAGGTTTGCTAAACAAAACACCAGTAACTAAATAATATGAAGACTAAGGAATGTAACGACAGGTCAGAAACACAACCATGAGAATGTTTCAAGGGAAGTAGGATTCAATTAAGTTCATAAATGCTTATTTATCTCAAAGGGAATAGTAAATGATGTCATCCAAGTATCTTCAGTCATTGTCGATGGTGATGGCGCCGGCAGTCTGTCCGTAATACTAAAAAGACCTCTGACTGAAGAGTACAGCTGTATGACAGCGTCATGGATGTCAATACATGCTGGTAACTGAAAATCCGGGCAACAGAGACGGTGTCCCCACTGACAGCACTTGGATGACATCTGTTGTTGGCAAACACTGCTCGTTCTCCAGCTCGTTTACTTTTGCAACTTCTCCTTGTAGGTTTAGAAAGCCGGGTCGAGAGATGTTGGGATTGGGGAAATGAGTCTTGCTCAATATAACAAATGCAAGACATGGTTTGAACTTCCTACCGGTCTGAAAAGAAAATGTTTCACTGTTGCCAACGTAAGAAGACATTGCTGTCCACCTATACTGATGTAACAACGGATCGTATTGTAACTGGAGGAGCTTCAGAAGACCCACAACTCACACGTTGCTTATACCACACCTCTGACTTTAATAGAAAAGTGATTAGAAAAATTTACTTTTGAAATAAACCCATTGAAAGTCACATTCCTAGTTTCCCTCAAGCCATGGAGCAGGAAATTGCAAACATATGGAAGAAGGTCCTCTGGTCAGATGACACCAAAATTGAAGCTTTGTCCTATCATCAAAGTGCTTTGTTAAGTATGCTACATTCCCTTGAACACAGTATCCTCACTCTGAAATGTGGTAGTGGCAGCATCTTGCTGTGGTGATCCTTCTGTGCAACATAGACTAAATGTGTACTTTTTTACCCCTTCCCCCCTTGATCTTTCTTCTTTGCAAAGCATCTCAAACTCTGTCAAATTAAATGAAGAGTGTTTTTGAACTGCAGTTTTCAGATCTTTCCACAGATTCACAATTGGGTTTAGGTCTGGACTTTGACTAGGCCATTCTAACACAAAACAATTCCATTGAAGCCATGGCTTTATCTTTAGGGCTGTTGTCCTGGTGTAAGCCGAACCTCGACCCAAGTCCCAAGTCTTTTGCGGACTCTAATGTGTTTTCTTCCCTGTATTTCCTTGTATTTCTCTGTATTTGGCATCATCCATCTTCTGATCAACTCCTATTAGCTGTGTCAGCTGATAAAAAGTGCCCCGAGAGCATGATACTGCCACCACCAAATTTGACAGTAAGGATGATGTTTTCAGAGTAATGTGTAGTGTTTTTTTCTGTCTTTGCCTTTTGACTAAAAAGTTTAATTTTTGTCATCTTTGACTTCTTGCAAACGGCAAACAGGACTTCTAATAGCATTCTTTTAACAATAGCTTTCTTCTTGCAACTCTTCCAAAAAGACTATTTGTGCACGACTAATAAATGTCAGATTCCCCCACCTAAGCTGTTTATCTGTTGATTTCATCCTCATGGGCCTTTTGGCTGCGTCTCTGATCAGAGCTCTCGTCAGTTTAGCTGGAGGATTTTCTCTTGCTACGTTCACGGTAGTGTCTTGCTTTTTACAGTTCTTGATTTTGGACTTCCATCCATCCATTATCCAACCTGCTTATCCTCATGGGGTGGTAGGGGTCTGCTGGTGCCTATCTCCAGCTTACAAGGGGTGAGAGGCAGGGGTACACCCTGGACAGGTCGCCAGTTCATCGCAGGATTTTGGACTTGCTCCACGGTATTCTCTTAAGAGTTTAGTTTCCCACACAGTTGGACTCTTAATAGTTTAGCACACCTCACTTTTCCTTCTTTTATTTGTAAAAATTTATAATTTTCTTTCCATTTCACAATTCTATGCCACGTTGTGTTGGTCCTTCACATAAAATTCCAATGGAAGATTTTTATGTTTGTGATTGTAGTTTGACAGAATGTACAAAAGTTCAACGGGTGTGCACACTTTTGCAACCCATTATGTAAATAAAAGCTGTGTTTCCAGATTTCCAAAGCAGTTGGCAAACATACCTCGAAAGACTTGCAGCTGAAAGACTGCATTTGCAGAAAGAGATTAGCTTAAAGAAAATGTGAAAACCAAAACTCATTTGTTCCATTTGTTGAATTATCCACTGCTTTGTGTTCCCGTTGCAATTCAATAAAATATATTTAAGCCTCCTTGGACGCTCTCTTTTCTCTTTGTATTGCTGGTGAAACACATATTTGTTTTAGTTCAGGTGTTTCAGACTGGAATTGTTGTCATATACAATTCCTAATAGGTAATATATTTATATAAACAAAAAAATTTATTGTTGAATATGAGTCATGGTCTGGTATAGGCAGGCCAAATAAGGTTGAAAATGTGAGGACCGTTAAGTCCAAGGTACACGGGGCAGTCGTCCAAAACACATTCCATTCATATCTGCAGCTGAGGGTTGCTCGCTGTGACAAGCTCAGAGGACCAGGAAATTATTATAAATTGTTGGAAGTCCACCTGACATTTTCAACGTCATACACAAGGTCCTCAATGAAGCAAAGAAAGCAATGTACACACAACAGCTTATATGTAACTTGGCTATAATCATCGGCCTCTTTGTCATTAGATTTTATTTAGATGGGTTGACGGGTGCTCCTGAAAAATGAAGGACGTTTAACACAGATTTATGTGTTTAACAAATATTGCATTTAAAATCACACAACAACAATTCAAAGGATTGTAGCTTTTGCATTCAGGTGTGAAAAGGCTTTACTTGAGGACAGGAAGAGAAGGTATGATTAATGATGCAGTGGCTTGCTGCTTCCCGGGTCTCCTTGTTGCAAGAACCAGAACGGCATCTATTTCGGGTTTACGGGTTGTCGTAACTTCTCTGCGATAATCTGCTTGGAGAACAGAGCGGGTCAGTGATTGTTTGAGCAGCACACAGATCCCCAACCTTTGCCGTGGAGCTTCTGTTTTTGACAGAAACAAGTGTAGGCGATGTTATCATCACACAGCGACACAGGCACAAGTCCTTCAACCCCCACAGCTGCACACCAGCTATCACACGCTGACTGAAGATCCATGTGATGCAACCTCAACCGCTTCCTTTGAGCAGTTCTCCTTTATGCAAAAACCTGTGTTGTGACGATGCGTTTGGATGAAACAACACTTTTTTTTAAAATTCCTATGCGTTAACAGTAGTGTGGGGGGAGGGGGGTGCACAGTATACATACAGTCCTAGAATTGTCGCACTGTAGCAGAGAAAAAGGGAAGCAAAAATGTTCATTCTAAAAACCAATTGTTTTAATGCATTACATCACCGTTTAATGCTGCCAAGTACTCAGTAAAAGTGTGTTACAACTTCTTACTCAGCGTTACCGCATTCCAAAAGAGGTTTGCAAAGTGTGCTGAAAGATAACCCAGGTCACATGCTCTGCTTTAAAGAAAGTGAGCTCTGTTGTCTGTCTGTACAGCCTTAAGTTCAGTGAACTCCCTTCAGTATGAGAGATAGAAGAGGACTCAGTGTGTGTGTGTTTTGGTATTGCTCAGTATTTTGTGAGGAAACCATGGCATCTTATAGGCCGTGCAGCAGGAAAAAAAATTTAAAAAGGCTAGGCACCTTCTCCAGGCTCACATGAGTAATGCAATTCTGCAGCCCTGTTATTTTTAAACAGCCCAGTTTCATGTCTATTCCTGAGCCACTCCCTAAGAGTTAGCAAGAAAATGAGTCGTCCTTTTCTGGAGCAGTGTCTCTTAGCTCCAGGCAGTGTGATGATGATGATGGTGGTGGTGGTAACACAAAGAATCCTCTATGTCACTTGGCAGTGATGCAGCAGAGTGGAGCACACCACACAGATCGCTATGGCTCGCTCAGGACATTTGAGCTCATTCAGTTTATGGAATATAAAAAGGTACAAACTGCGTTCGTACAAGAGACCAGGTTTTTTATTTTCTATCATGATTAATGACCAGATGTATCAAGGGAGGAATGTTAAGTAAGTTTAAGAAAATAGTAGCACCATCTGTTGGTAGGAAATGGCCCCATTATGTCTTGCTACAAGGTACACCTATACTGTAAAATAAATACTGCTATGGTCAAAAGAACATAGAGACACCATTCTGAATTCAAAATTTTAACCACACCGTAATCTAATATTATCTGTAAATGATAACAGCAGCAACGGTGGATTGTCGAGGATTGTTATTTGATTTTAAAAGGAGACATTTCCTGTTTTAAGTAGCTGTGAGGGCCACATCTGCAGCCACACAGTCGGTAACCCCAAACACAAGCATTCTTTGATTTTGAGTTATACATACATCACTTTCACTGAAGCATTAAAAAACATGGGTTTTGTTTTTTATTTGACACTTTTAAAGTACATCGGTTCTAACTGTGGCGCGCACCTTTTGTTAACTTTTGTATTTTTAATTATTTCAATTCAATGCTGGAGCTGTGGGGGAGTGACCTAAATTAGGGCTAAAGTAAAGCCATCAAGTTGAAAGATTATACCACACCATCCTGAGTTCTACCTGGGGGAAACTATGGAATGTTTATTCTTTCTGAAATATAGATTCTCTATCCTTTTGTGATTTGCTTATTGCTAATTGTGTTGAGTTATCATGCATTTCATTTCATTGTTAAGCTAGCTGTGTTTAGTTAAATTTATTATTTACATTTAGTCATATTTGTAAGTAGATGTTCCCAACTGTGTCAATCTGGTCTGATCAGCCAGTATTTAAGTCTCCTGTTTTTGTGTGTTTAACCTTAATATTTTTGTCTTAACTTTAGGTTCTTTATATCTCTTTTATGGGCCCTGTAAATATTATGTGCATTTAGTTATTTTTCTTATTATTCTTTCCTAACATTTAGAAAAGGAATGTTTATTTTTTACGGAATACAGTTTGCCTATAACACTAATAATCTCTCTTATAACCCAATCCGGGATCACTTACTACCAGCTGTGATTTAAATTAATAAATCAAAGGTTAAGAAAAAACACTGATTTGGATTACAGTCTATTGTGAGAGGATAAAAGAGGGCCACTGGGCGTGATTATAGATTAACAGTCTAACAGTAAAATTACATTTAATCTCAAGACCCAATACAAGAAAAAAACGACAGAAAAAAAATCAAATCAACAGATTTAATATCAAAACCGATTTTATTTCAATTCATGTAGGTGGATTCTGAATTTTAATAACATAAAAGCCAGTTCAATTGTAGATATAGTTAATACAGTATAGAAGTTTCCAATAGTAAAAATCTTTCCCTTAGAGCAAGAACAAGTTAGAATGTAGTGCTTCGTTTCTGTTCCGTCTTTCTTACCTTTTAAGAACGGCGACCATAAACTGTCACTTAACCAAAGGGAAGTTTGGCTATTTAATGTAACGATCATTCAGGTAGACGGTGTCTACATTAATTTTCCCAAAGTATGGCTTACTGAATTCCAGCCTACCAGTGTCTGCACTCAAAACTTTGTACTTTTGCATGGGTTAGTGAATCAACGAAGCATGGCACGGAGCCCTAAAACCAATAAATTTCACTTTTGAAACAACTCCTTTGCTTCTATTTCGAACTTGGGTTAAGGTCAGTTTGTTAGCTCATCAAGCACAGTGAATCTGCGGTTATTACAGGGGGTATTTGTACTTTTGGCAATGTGAAAACATGTCAAGTCCAAAAGGAAAACAAAATGGCACGTCCAAAAAGTTTTCTTTTACCTAGTATAATGAAATCAACATTTAGATTGATTAGATGTTTCTGCATTTCACATGTAAGAAACTCAAGTCCTCGAAGGTAAACGGTTCACCTGAATCAAAATGTTAAATCACCTCCTTGGTTTGTTTGCAGGCATCTCTTTGTTTTATGAGACATTTATTCTGAAATGTCACGCTCTATAAAACAAGCATATTTTAAACACATTCTCATTAAAACATATTTACATAACATTTTGATTGAAGTAAAGGTAAGCAGAAGTATAACATTTTTACATGCTGCTCTTTAGTCGTAAAAATAAACATTAGATCCTTGGAATACATAATAAAATGTAAAGGATCTATACCAGTTTCACCTTTTCATACTTCTTCGGCCTAATAAAAACAAGTACATTCAAAGCATTTTAAATTTAAGCAATTTGTGTATTTAGAGTTTGAGCCTCCCTCGACCGCTTCACTTTATTTGGCCTGTGTACTGAAGGCCACCCACATTCTTTATGCTAGTTCCCACTGTGTAACAAAAAAAAAAGAAAAAACATTGTTGGGCGGCCCCTGCATGTCTGTGAGTGTGTGGGGCGCGCTTCGTGGTTTTATGGTTGAATAGGAGCCATAATCTTCTTAATCTGGAGGTCTGAATGGAATTCCTCCTATATGGGGGCAAAACTGGGCACTGTGTTCGCATCACTTTTCAAACCCATCAAACCTTCTGTTTATTAATTAACTTCCTTCATGCAGCACATTAATTTATTCACACAATATTTATAACCAGATTAAGGAAACTGTTTATGTTTGAGTGGACACAATGACATTTTGAATAATCTTGGGTGTCATGGATTGAATATTTGTCGCCCCCAAGTGTTCATAATGGGTAAGGGTCTGTTTTGCAAACAAAACTTTCCACTTACTGTTGGCAGGAGGCAAAAGACCTAGAATATTTTATTTCTATATCAGAATTGTTCTTAATGAAAGATTAAAATATTTTATGATACGTTTCATTAAATTTCCATAATCTGATATCTTTCAATTAACAGCATACAGCCATGCTATAAAATCTAACTTTTTTTTATGTGCAAAATGTGGATGTCAGGACTGCTGAACTCTGGGTCCTGATTTTCAGCAGGGATCTTCTCACAACTGAAATGTCGTTGCAGCAACTGGAAAACAAAACAGTGAGGTGAGCCAGATAGACAACTGCAGAACCAACGGCCTATTATAAAAAGGGAGATAACAAAATTGCTATTTATACCTCGAAAAACTTCCTTTCCACTTCTGGATTAACGCCTTCAGTTCGTTGCTCATAGCAGCAGAATATGGACGTCTCGGGTCCAGAAAGGTGCCTCAAGGTCTCCACCAGTGGACCAATAGACTGTGAGAGATGAAAGGTATTTTAAAATGAGAAACACAACAAAACATACATTTAATTGTCACTGGAGCGCCTCAGCGTACTCATAACTGCTGTCATGCTACATCCCTAAAAACACTGTATATTTTGGCTTTATGTTACAGCGTAGCACACAAATGAATGGATAAGGTTTGAACTAAACTATTCTGTTGTACCTCTGGCTGTATGTTTATGTTTGTTATCCAAATGCAAGGTCATGTCACAATGTTTTACCATAAAGATGCTGAATTTAAGAGTTAAATTTTTCTCTTTACTGACCTACTTTCAAGTAGCTTTCTTCTTACTTGAAGCACAAAATAAATAGGAACACAAGCAGCAAGGACGTGAACAGATACCGTTACCCGTCATGTGGATATTTGTAGCTCATTCTGCATTTGGTTTGGTCTCTTATTTGTTTCTCTGGTTATTTATCTCCTTGGTGGAATTATACTCTTTCCATTTTCCGATGATGGAGTGCAAGGAAATTTATTTAAAGGTATGAGAGTAACTATGCACTCAATTTTGTTGGTCAAGTATATAAAATCCATATAAAATACACTTAATTTGGTGGTTGTAATATAACATTTTGAAGGGTATAAACACATATGAAAGGCACTATTTTTTCTTTCTGGTAAAAAAAAAGAAAAGAATACAGTAGAAAGCTTGCAAAATACCTGCTCATAATAAATGCAATCTGCCATGAGAATGTAATGTGGAGGAGGTAAAAGGTCAGACACATCCTCACCCCTTTGAAAAGGCAGAGACGCATAAAAGGTTAGAGTATAGCAAACATGCACTTTATCAACAATTCCAGAATCAAACAGAAGTACAAACCATTTTAGTACCTTGGCAGATATGGAACCACTCTTGATGAGTGACTGGTTTTGTTGAATATTCACATTCAGGAGGGACTGCAAATCCTCCAGGTCCGTCACTGTGACTTTAGCACTGTAGAAATATACAAAGTTTAGACACAAAGGACAAAGACATGCAAAGGTCAGACGAACTAGAAGACCAGAGTGATACAAATAAAACAGGTCCGCAGTTTAGTTTCTGACCCGAGTGTTGCCGCCATCAGACCAACAACCCCCGTCCCGGCTCCCAACTCCACCACGGTTCTGTCACACCAGGCGTTACGAAGCTGTTTGGTCTCCAAATATTTAGCCAAAACGATGGCCGGGTCCCAGACGACACAGCCGACGTCCCCGAGGTAGCACTGCTTCATCCTCAAGACACTGCCGTCGTTCTTCTCAATTTCTCTCACGAAATACCGATTGTCGTAGATTTCCGCAGCCGCCATGTTGGCTAAACTTCTTCTTCTTCTTTGTTTAAATCGAGGTTGACAAGCGACTTAAGGAAGCTTTACCGCCACCACCTGGTAAAGACTGTGTCCGACATGACGAGAAAAACAAATTAAATCCATTTGTACAGTTTACACTGACTATAGAAATAAAATAGAGCCTGAAAACATCTTCTTCTCAAGTCTTTCTGTAATCAATTCACAATATTTAATTACATTTTTATGTTAACAAGATTCTGAACTAACTTATTCCTCTTATCCTGGTAAATCTTGCAATGCAAAATAACATCTTATATTTTCTCAACTTCTCCATAATCCAATTACCTGACTGAAGTTTCCTTGTTAAAAATATTTTTTTGTGGCATTCCCAGTTCTAATTTGTGTAATTACTCTCTTCTCACCTGTTTCTTTGGATTCTTCTAAATTTTCCTGTTTTCCTTTGAATCATTTGCAGACGCTCTTTATTTTTTGTGGTATACCCTTTATTTCTGTTATAACATTAATATTACCAATATCCTATTTGTGCTCTCATTAAATATCCTGTCTACCATTTAATCCAGATTGACCTCATGTTGTGCTGCAACCCATGAAAGATTAAGTATAATCAAAATCAAATCAAATCAAATCACTTTATTGTCACGTCACATTAACACAGGTGTGAAAGGTGAGTGAAATGCTTAGGTGCTCAGTCCCTCACAGGTGCAATACACATTAAATACAAAATATACGCATAAAACTTACAGTAAAACTTTAAAACTAGCACCATTTGTTAGATATATACAGATGTCCTACAGGATCTTT
>JAVLVB010000173.1:5374390-5431069 GCA_032876305.1 Orestias chungarensis | reverse complement strand
AAGTCCAGTCCTCCGAAAGCGATAATGGTGACAGACAATTTTCACATCTTACGAGTAAAACGATATCAGAGACATAAATTATTCTGAAGCTGATTATATCAATGTCAGATATTCCTGAATTTGGAACTGTGAGCAAAGAAATATCCTTTAATTATTTCACAATCCAAGGGTCTTTTCGTTTTCTCGGGTGTTCGCTTTGACATTTTTTGTTGCTTGTTATTGCCTATATGGTTCGTTCATTTGCATTCAGTTTGGTTTTTTTGTTGTATTTTGTTCTTTGGGATTTTTTTTTCAGGTATTACAAAGACTTTATTATTTTCAGTTAGTATGCAGTCTCTGTGTCTAATTTAGCCTCTCTTGTGTCTTAATTCACCTGTCCTTAGGTTTGAGTTTAAAGTGTTTGCTGTCTTCTACAGCTCTTCCTAATCCCTCTAATTATCTCACATCCACTGAACGGCATTCTCCACTGCACACATTCCTCAGTATATAAACTTTCTAATTTCAATATTTCTTTGCTGGTTCATTTTCTTGACACTGCAAAATTCTGGTGTAATCAGTCCTGTGTTACTTCTGTGCTTTTATTGTGTATTTAATGAATGTGGTTTCATGATGTTAAGTTACATTTATGATCTATGGATTTTGGATTTTGCATTTGCTTTTTGTACTATTTCTAAAACTTTATTTTTGCACAACCCCTGACACTTTTTTTGCCTTTAAATGGGTCCTCCAGGACCATCTCTACCAATTTTCTGCCAATTTTCGAATAAACGGGTTTAACAAAAACAAAATGTTAAAGACAAAATGTTGATTTAAATTTTATTTTGTAAAAGGGAATTTTTTTATATATTTAAACTGTTAACTATTTCAAACATCATTAAAGCTGTCAATGAAATCCTTATATTAAAATAAAAATGTTCACCTACTAACATTTAAGCATTACATTATATCATAAAAGACAAAAAAAAAAAAATAATAATACACTTTGAAGTTTTTATATAAACCAATAATTCTGGTTGTTTCAGTGAATTCTGGGAACAGTAAATTTATGCCTTTGTGTAATGGATAATCATAGGTCTATGAAACTGCGCATAAAATCTGATTCTGGAGGCCAGACAACAAACGGGCCACACGCCACAAGCTTTAGATGGCTGTTTTACAAGAACTTGGTTTGTTAAGTTTGATCACACCATATATCAAAGCATGGACTTGCTTCCACTCACCTGTTTGTATAATTAGAATTGCTGCTACAACACTCAATTCGTCATGTGATTTATGTGACAGAGAGATCGGTGTGAGATTTATTTTCAAAATTAATAGCTCAATTCTGCATGTCATGTTTGTATTAATTTTATCTCCAGACTGGTGGGTTTAATCAGATTGAACGTAAAGGGAGACAAACTTTTTTTCAGTACTTATACCATGCAAAACTTTTAACATTCAAATGTGGCAGTGAAACAGCTCAACAGCAATTACATAAAACTTTCTTTTTTCTGAGAATCGTCTTACTTTTAACAGATGCAACTATGTTAATGCAATTACAGTGCTACCATGAAACAGGGCTTGGCTCACAGTAAAAACCACACAAGTAATCCATAGTTAAAATAAGTAAATATATTATCTAACATCCTAAAACGGTTAAAATGTTAGTTTTTTTGTTGCTGTTTTTTTGCCAATTCATGCTTTATTAGATTTGAAACACCGCCAATTCCTTATTTGCAAAATTAGGGTATACTAACTGAATTGCCATAAGGAATACTTTGGCAGGTATATTTCTTTAAAATTTAAGCTTTTATAGTTGTTTTCTTTGCCCAAAGAGATAAACCACAATGGGATTATCACACAAAGGTGTTTTGCATACCCCTAGCCTTATTCAGTTCAATGGTTTCTCACTTAATCAAAAACATATATGATTACCACTAAAACTTGGGTCATTCTGGCTCAAAAATGTTGATATATTTCACAATTATTAACAAAATATGACTATTTGCATGTTTTACAAAATTTTGGAACTCTTTATTTGAAACCTGTAAATCAAATTATTAAAAAATATTCAGAAAATTTATATATTTATCAATTATTAAAAATATTAATATTTGTATTTTTTTCCAGAGTTTTATATTTTCTTATTTGAAATCAGTACATGTAATTATATAAAAAAAATATTCTGACAATTTTTGCAGTAAACTACCTCATTTCTAAAATAAAGATATCCTAGTGCACTGATTGGTATAACACAACAAATAGATACACCCTACAATTAATATGATGACATAACTGGTCCCCATCCTAAACAGAAGCTTCACTGATGCAACCTTAGTTGATTCAACATTATGCAGGATTGAGTAGGCACTGTTCGTAACAGCATGCATTAAGAGTAGAATTTTGTCTATCAATCTAAATATATGTGGCCAGAAGTTGTTTATGCTGTAACTGCAGGGCACATGTGTTGAGTAACCATGGTACCCATCTACAGGGATCGGGCCCTCCTTCTGAATGATAAGTCTTGTACATAAATACATATATTTATCTCAAAATAAAAACGTAAACACATTTTTAAAGGCATATTTACTTCATTAATTTTTGTGTGCCAATCCACATGAAATGCTTAGTTTTTCTGAACGAACAATTTATAAAAAATGTGTGGTTAAAAACAATAAGTGACGTTTGCTGCCAGATATTGAGCAGTATGTGATCTGTTGCACTGCAGTGTAGTTTCAAAAAGTCTATTAACAAACCCAGCAACTACAAGAGACCAAGAAGACCTGCAAGAAGCAGGTCTTAACTAGGGCTCAATTCATCTTTAGCATCACCAAGAGAGCAAGAACTCTTGTCTATGCACAGCATGTGGGTGTGTGCACACTTAGGCTGTTAATATGGCACTGAGGTCACTGACATTTATGTAAGTGTCTCTGAAAGTGAGTGCACAAAAGCAGCTGCAAAAAACCCATCGGTCAATGTCATCTCAACCAATACACACAATACACTCTCTCCGTGTATTTTTATTCCTCCTCTCCTCACCCTTTCTAGCCTGATCTCATCTTGTCTTGTTGCGGTTGCTAGAGAGTGAACCTCCATGGGTCAGATCTATTATCCACCGACGTCATTAGCTGTGACCCTTAACAGATTTTAATTATCATCGCCCCTGTGCTTGTTGAAAATGTGAGAGCGTATGAGTTCAAAGTTTGATCCTGCTGTAAGACACACGGAATAACACTTTGTGAATTAATCTGCTGCCAAAGTCAGGGGGCTCTGGTGCTGAGATGTGAGGATGTGATCTTTTTGTACAGGATCATAAAGCTTAAATGCTACTAGTTATTAGCTGGGAACATCCCTTTAAACACACCCTTGAGTGTTACTCTTTAAAGTTAAGACGTCAGCATTTTGGTCTTGAGAAAACCAAGCATGAAAGGCTCAAAAAAGTACACCAGAGAGCCCTCAAGCACTTTCAGTTTTCACAGTAGGGCATTTGTGCGCCCCCAAGGACTTTACTGTAAGATGTGCCAAAGTTGATGAGACCAGAAGCGTACACATTATGACTGGTTCCATTATGTTAGCTAAGGTTTGCTCAGGGAAACTGTTTCAAATAGTGAAGTACAAATTCTTTCAAAACATTGTTTCCACTTTTCTTGTGTAAAGTTCTTTCATACCCACCTAGTCATATTCCTTTGCCCCACTTCTGCTCCTCTCTATTTTCTTCTTGTTTCCTAAAGCAGCATGGTAATAACCCCCTGTTCTTACTTCTCTTCCTGACCTTAAGCTGTGTTATTGATTGATATTTTGAATTGATTTTTACTGTTCTGTTGTTTTCAAACCCATGGGCCTAGAGGTCTTGTCTTTATCTACCAACAATTCCCTGGTGGTGTATCTCTAGGCTTGGGTGTCAGCCTCCTCAGAGCCCTCCATACACATCCTTCGATCACTCACACCTTCTCCTCCAAACACACATAAATGCAAAAAAAAAAACATGCAAGTCAGTCTCCTTCTCTCACACATCCTTACACTTTGATCATCCACACATGAGACTTCTGTAGTCCTTTCTCTCACCACCAATGAATCTCAAATTGTGTTGTTTTATTGTTCAAATGCACATATAAATGAACGTACTACAAATGACTAAAAGCTCAGGAAGAATATTATTTTTAATTGTCTAATCATTTTAACCTTGAGTTACAGTGTTTGAAATACTATAAACACTGTGTTTATTATAATTTTGTTCTCTTCCTTGGAATGATCAAACTCAATTTCTAAATAAGCTGTGAGTAGAACAAAATTATCTATGTAGTATAAACTGTAATATGTTGAAATACTGTTATATTGGCATACAGTCATGGGAACAATAAATACAGTAAAGCCAAAGATGTAATATTTTGTAGAACCAATCTAATAGAAAAAACTAAATATTAAACTGGCAACTTCCAGTCTAATAGATTCTGCAGCTTAGTCCAGTAGAGTTGGTTTTCACAGTTTCATTTTAGCCTGCATGGATGTTAAACTAGGTAACAGACAGAAATTATTTAGGTCTGAATATGATATACCAAACTAATAACAGGTATATTATTAATAATTTTAAGAAACTTGTGTTTATTTTGGATAGCTTTCAAAGAGAAGAGAATTTTATGGGTAATGGAATTTAGGGATATTTATAATAAGATGATTTAGAAAAATCAAAATCAAACATGCCAATTGGAAACTGGTAGGCTCAGGACACCACTATTTAGAAACGCTAATCACATTTAGAAACAACAAAAATGTATGCATTTCCACATAAAAGACTAAAACAATTTTTTTTATCAAAAATAACACTGGTTCCAAGAAGCTGAATGACCAATGTAATCTCCCCCAAAATACACAATACACATTCTTTATTTTTATTCCTCCTCTCCTAACCATTTTTGGCCTGTACTCATTCTATGTTGTTGCCGTTTCTATGGAGTAAACCTAAAAAGCTCAGATCTAGGCAGTAGTGTAAGGTGATGTTAAGAGATGGGAAATGGAAAATTTTCTCCAGGGAGCAGATGGTTAGAAGTTAAAATCATGCCAAAATGCAAAGAAGTAAGAAACCTTTTAGAACTCAAGATCACCACATCACCAGGGTCTACAGCAGGGATGTCAGATATGTCATTTAGGCTGGAAGAATTTGGCTTGATTTGGCATGTATTTAGCTGCAGCAGCTAAATACATGCATCGAGTAAGACCAGTTCTTATAAATCAACTCAGTATCACAACAACGTATGGTCAAATGACAATTATTCTTTGCCAGCAGTAAGATATTTTACTAGTTTAGTACATTTGCCAAAGGAGGAAATTCAGACCACTGATGTTAAAACTCAGAAGCTATTCACCATGCAGTTTGGAGTAAATCTTGTATCCAGAGGCTTTAAACTAAGCACACAGAAGTAGGCAGAGGTCCAGTGAACATCAGGGTCACCATCCAAGCTAAAATAGCGAGCTCCAATAATATATAAGGAGGAAAGCCCCAAGTAATAAGGTGTTAAGTAAAATCCTCAGACAATGGAAACTGGAAGAGAAGTTGCTAAAGGTACCATGAGGAGAAAACTCTACATGGAATGTATCACTGACAGATACCTGAAGTGGCTTATATGACCAAATCGCACTGATGGCTACAGACGGACAGTAAAGTAGCACTGATAATTTCAGCACAGGAAGAGGCATTGACCACCAGCACATTAAAAGCCCATATCTACAATACAATGATCCCAGGTACAGGCTATGTGGAATACATAGTATCTCATAATTTGCTGGTATAGTGAACAGAAACATCTGAATACAGCACAAACCAGGGAAATCCTCTCCCAAGGTGATGGAAAGTGACAAAGCTAAAATTTTTACCAAAGCCATATTGTGATCATTAATTAACAGCAGAGGACATCCATTGGGATCAATTTGGCATTTTGTAAATGATAGAAATATCAAGAAAATGGACAAAATACACTAGTAAAATACCAAGGGCTAGAACGGGCGTAGCAGGCAAAGGCCTGTGTTGCCCATAGTCATCTGTGCACTAAGCCAGTGAGCACTCAGCCAGTGAGCCCCACACTGCGGAAGTGCTTCCAACAGATACCTGGAGAACCATTTGACATCTCAATACAGAAGTCCTAGAAACATCGAAAACCCTAAAGTTTGCAAATTTCTGGTAGAGGAAACCAGCTTAAGATAAGGAGAGCTAAGCAGAATCAGGGGAGATAAATAGCTAGACCGACAGACCGACCAATAAGAAGCCCTTTTAATCAACACTGGATCAATGATTTTAAAATGAGTCTGTCTGAAGTTTGGAGCTTTGAACTGCTTCTCCATACCCCAAACTATTACTGTACACAGTCTGATTTCTCTCAAGGTTGACAGATACAAAGTTTTTATTTTTATTTTTTCTTTGCCTTATCAGCACAATTTAGTCTCATATTGACAAATACATCAAGTTGTCATCAACATAGAAACATTCTTTGTTATACCATTAAAAAAAATTACTATTCATAATAAACTTACATTGATATTTTTTATCTGTAGCAATTTATCTGATCATACTTTTTGGCAAAGGTGTATTTAAGTTTTAGAAAATTAAGGTTTTCATGTTTAAAAACGGATGAGTGGCATTCACTGATTTGTGTCTAAGTATGTGCTTGCAGGTTAGAATGTGTTTTTGTGTATGTGCGTACTGCCTGTAGGCGGCACTCTATAATAGTCTGTTACTTTATCTCTTTCTCTGTATCTCTTCTCCTTACTTGCATGGACACACACACACATCAACATGCAAAAACACACAAACATACACACACCCCTATCAACAGTCACAGAGAATTCCTTCTTTCTCGCACCAGCTCTTAGTTACCATGGAAACCAATAAAAGAGCGGTTTGAATTGGGAGATGTTTATATGTGTGTTCGTACAAGTTTGTGTGTGAGAGTCAAAGCAAGAAAGGGTGAACGAGCTTGAGAGAAAAGGTGAAAGTAAAATACAGAGTAAATCAGAGACAGACATAGATGGCAGGAGGAAAGTAAAATAAAAGGCAGTAGTTGTTGAGGGAAGCAAAGAGAAAGAGGAGAGAGAGGTACGTGTTGAGAAGAGGATTAAAATGAGGAAGAACAAATGTGGAGGGAGTGTAAGTGGAGATGTATTATTTAAAGGGGTCTCACCCTGTCTAATGAGTTTGGTCTAAAAGCCCCAAGAGCTGCCCAAAGATAGACAGACAGACCAGGGCTAAGAAACATCCCTAACTATGCGGTGAGAAAATCCAAGATAGAAATGAAGTCAGAGCAATAGGGCAGCAAAAGTATTGAGCACAATTGGAGTTGGTTAAATTTTTTCTGTTTTGACTTAGTGAAGAAGTTTATGGACTTTCTCTTAACTGACGTATTATGTGACTGATCAAGGGGTAAGAAAGTTATGTTTTCCAATGCAGATTAAGCTTTAATGAATTTAAATAATAAATTAGTTATTTTTATTTTATTTTTATATCTTAATGTTCACTACTTAAGCTTACTTTGTTCTATTTTCCTGCATAGATAGACTATTTAGGAATAACTTCACTGCATCATCTGCACACATGATAAAAATTTTTTTAGCTTTTCCCCTATTTTGTGTTTAAATACAAGTTCAACTAATCGAATAAACTACAGAAATTGAAAGTATAAGAAGAGCAGGATCTCCCTTTGAAGAATGGGGGACTCGTTTGACATTGTTCCAAAACCCAAGCACACTAGTTTCTTCTCTCGGCATGAATCCATCTTTTTTAAAACCCACATGAATAATTTAAAGGGCTTATTTTGATTTCCTGGATATCTCAGTGCAACAGACTCTTCAATGATTTCTCAATAAAGGTTTGGTGGCCAATTTTTGACTTGAACTGTTATCATAATCTATCATTTATTTATTTGGTTATTTATTTGTGAATTATAGCCACAAAATTAAACATCTCATTTTATTTTGTGCATAGTTTTGTTTTTCTTTTCATAATATTTCTCTATACACTTTAAATGCATCAACAGGCCAATTAAATTAAATTAATACGCATTGTAAATTTGTAAAATAACTTATCATACCTTAATATTATCTTATGCGACTGTCACACAGCAGTCAAATGTGACCCAAATCAGATTTTTTTGGGCCTAATGAAACTTTTGAATGGCAGCATGAACAGCGTCATTCTGCTCATATTAACCATATTAACTATACTGTATCACATTTAAATGTGAAACGTGACAGCTTTTCCTGTAAAAAAGAATGGAATCTTTTTGTTCTTGTACTGGTACCCATTTCTGTTTTAAAATTGATTTTTAGAAGATGAGGACCTCAAACCCATATTATTCTCTCTCTCTTCCACTTCCAACCCCCTTTACTACTCCGACATTATTAAACAGAGCCTTCACAGGAGAATTATGAAATGATCATGAGCTATAAATAAGCAGCAGCATGTGTCAATTTTAAAATGCCTTCCACCTCGCTTTTTTAATTTATACCTACAAGGTATTTGAAGAGGTCTCGGCATAAGACTGTATACTCCCACACACCAACACATACCGTTATGTTTTTCTAAGCTTGCAGGGACTTTCCATTGTCTTCTATTCATTTGTCATGATTTTCTATAGCCTAACCCTCACACTAAACCATTTCTTAAGCTAACCATTAAAAGTACCTATCTAATCTTCCTAAATCTAGCCCAAAAACAGCATTTGTACCCATGAGAACCAGGCTTAGGTGAGAACTGTAAGACAAACAACACTTCTTTTCTTCTGTTGCTCTTAAAGACCAGAAATCTGAACCCCTCGAGTACCAGTTGGTCCTCAAAGTTATATTAAAAAATGATCCCACAGAGTAGCAAAAACACACACACACACACACACACACACACACACACACACACAAAGGCAAATATAGAGCTTTAATGACACTTTGGCAGGATTCATTTTATTGCCTCCTTGAGCTGCCAGTCAAACAGACAACTTAGCCTCCAAGACCTGAGCAGCTCTGATAACACATACTCACACACATACAGCATGGCAATCCTGAATTTGTAAGTCTCAGATTGATTTTAACAAGTTTCAACAATCAATTGTTGTAAATTGGCATGACACTGCTATCTAAATTGACTTCCACGGTAACCATGTAAATATTGAGAATGACATTTAATTTAATATTGCTGAAAAAATGAAAAATTAAGATGTAAGTGGAAAAGTGGAATACTAATGTCTCTACTGTAAATTGAAGTGAGAATATGTACTCTAAATGTAAAGCACACCCAAATTTTTGGCATTAATGTTTCCTGTAAGTAGATGCATTGTCCAATATCTACAGAATAAATAGACCGTGGATGGATTCTGTTCCATTTTTAACTCTTTTACAGCCAGACTATCATTTAAGACTATTTCTAGTGGTATCTGATGACTAACAATTTGTGTCACAGAATAAGTATTTTTATTTAAAAGGCATATATTTATTTATTATTATTATTTTTTAATCTGATGTAAAACAGGATTTTAACACTGTAGTTGTGATCTCACATAACAATGGAGCATTTATTTTCAGGGTTTCATGTTTCAGTCAGTTGTAGCATAACAAAACAATCATGTGATCCACTAAAGACGAGATATATATTATCCATTACATTAGATCTGTCCAGTGTTGTTTAAACAGAAGACAAAAAACACTTCCTGTAGCATTAGTTAGGTTAAATACCTGTTAAAACCAATTGGTGATTTGTTATGGTTCTGGCATGTCTGTCTGCTTTTGTTTACATTCCTGTCCACTCCCATGCTTTCCTGTGTGCTGATTGAGTGTTTATTCCACCTGCACCTCAACCACCAATTCCTAATCAGCCTCATTCCTCCCAAATGTCTACCTGCCTGCCAGCCTCATCACAATATTTTGTTAGTGCCACTCGGATTACTCAATTTACCTTGTCCTTGTTGGATTTTATTGACTGATTTCTGTTAATATGGACGATGACCTGATTCTGTATCCTGACTCCTGATTGTTACCTTGGACCTTAAGTGGGTTTGCCTGAATCTGCCCCTACAGTTCGGACCCTGTTCATGGTCCCTGACTGCTGATTAAAGCCTAATCCTCTAAATTTGCATCAAAGTTATTGACCTTGTTTCTAACCTCTGACCAGCTTAGAAACATGCCAAGCCCACGAGATTCATAAAACTTCATCCTATTGTGTTTGATGTTCTACAGGGTTACAGATCAGCTGAGAAGAACGTGCCTCTAGTTCCTCTTCACCTGCAGTATAAGTTATCATACTGTCACCAATTCTTGTTCAACTCACTGGGGAAAGGATTCTCTACCCCTGGGTCCTGAGAAGGTTAGTGGTTTTATCTTGTAAATTCCAAACTCATTACAGCCACTAACCTATGTCTCTTCCCCCAGTGGTTCCTGCTGCTAGTGGTGCAGTTATCCCACAGATTTATTTTATCGTATCTTAACGTATTTTAACGCTTATTGATTTGTGTCTGGTTAAAATATTGGGTCTGTAGTGTTTCTGGTGATTAGCATTACTGGAGTGCTTCAACAGTGTAAGGCAATTAACTTAGTTTAATTCAATTCTGCACAATTTGCAAGTTGCAAAGCACAATTCTGCATTTTCTTACCTTTACATGACGGTAAGCCCTTGTCCCAAACTGGTTTCCCATCATGCCCCATGACACACATAATGGTTTCACTACCAACTATTGTGTAGCCATGGTTACAGCTGTAAGAGACCTGGGATCCTAGTTTGTAGTCATAGCCTGTCCGACTGGCGTTCATGATGTTACCGGGGTCAAAACAGGCCTCTCTCGGTTTCTCTGTAAATGTGGTAGAATTAGTTGTGTTGATGGACATAAGTGTAAAATATTGGTGACATAATATTTAGTTTTAAATAACAATGCGATTATTTTCACAGTGTAGGCACCGATAATTTTTTTTTTTTATTGTGTTACAATGTAGAAGTTATCATTTCAATGCTGGTTAATACATTTTTAATAGGTCAAGTCAAAAAATATTTGTTAACTGCATTTTGAAACAGGTTGTGAAAGAAAAAATGGGCAGAACACTGGTCAAAACAGAACAACAAAAAGAAGAGCCATTATAAAAAATGGCCATTAGTCTGATTTTTCAACTGTGTCTATTTGCACTACACAAAATTTTAATAAAAGGAAATAGTCAGAGGTTTAGGGCACGAAGAGCAGAGACTTGCAGATCATTAAGACTGCAGGTTAATTACTGGGAGGACTTATGATGGTTAGTAAACAATCCTAAAATCAAAAGCCTAAGAAATTGTGAGCTGATCTAGAAAACAGAATCTTTTTAAATAGATAAATGGAGTAAGACCGACAAGGGTGAGCAAAAAAAAAAAAAAGAACAGCAAAAAAAAAAGAAAGTCTAGTCAACAGTAAGTATTTAATCATTAGTCACGATCTATGGAGGTAAGCAACTTTTGGGCAGATATGGAGCGGAATGCCCCATCAGTGGAATACAATCTCTTTTATTGTTGTGCTTAAATGATAAGAGCAGAGGTATTAAAATATTATTAGGTCTATGACCCAAACTTGTTTATTGATTGTTGATTCATAGTTGTAGTCCATTTACTTTAACAAGTAGATACTTTAGGAAGAATTACCGTTGGTGATATTGAGTGCAGAAATATGCAGGTGAGTCATGTAATACATTTTATAGTTTGTACCCGTACCATAGGATTTGGCCAAACCAATAACCCCACCTAATGATATCAATCAGAAATACATAAAAATTTACTCACCCATTGTGGTTTTCAGTTTAATAAGAATGACTGCTATGTTCAAGCACATTGTTTTCTGTGATTGGTGTTGTCTCATAGTCCTTACTACAATTCCAATGAAAGCCTACTTCTGCTACAAATTTTGTACTAGTTCTGCCCAGAATCTAGATAAGTTACAACCATGCTCCAGTTATTTCAACTATCATTATACATTGTTAAATTAAAAAAACAATTTTATACAATGAATAATAATTATGTACCTTTTAAAGTATACCAGTTTACTCCACTCAAGTTGTAGATATATTGAGCATTACTCAATCATTTAAAGTAGGACTTTGTATGCTACAATTACCTCTATATTCAATGGCAAATCCAGACATTCCAAGTGATGCATCAGATCTAAATGCCAGGAAAAGACTGTTTCCGCTGCTTTCTATGCGTTCAGGGGCCTGGTTGCCCTGAAGACTGGCAAGGAGGGGCCCATTTGAATCTTCACCCTCATAGATGTGCAGGAAGTCGTAACTTGGCTCCATGTTAAAACTATAGGGAAAAAACAGAAAATAATTTTTAACTCAGCAATGTAAGATGGGATATGAAACTGTTCAAAGTTCATTCCCAGGTATTCACAGTTTAGATCTTTCTGCAATTTACAGTATTCAAAAATCGTTTTTTCGATCACTTTTGCAAATTTTAACAGTGAAAAGCAAAATATAAATACATTTCTTTCAACCTGATCAGTGCTAGAATCATAAATATGAAGCAGATTATTCCAGCTCTGAAACAGGCTGCTCATGAGAAATGTTTGAGACTGATCTACACTTAGAAAAAGATGCTACAAAAGACTCAACAAAAAGCCATAAAAGGTAAATGTAATTTTACAAGGTAGTTTGATAACATGTGTTTTAAAATGTTTCCCTCTTCAAGAAGTGTGTGAAAGTGTTTTAATTACACTCAGATATGTGCTCAGGCTGACAAATCTGGAAGGAAAATCTTTAGCTGCTTCAAATCTGTTTGCTTTTACAGTTTCTCTGGATCACATGGACAGCACTGCTTTATCCATCTGTATACACATGAATTTATCTTGTACATGGGAGGGTAAAATACACGCAGAAACACACAAATAAAATTTTTTTGCACAAATAAACACACATTAGGTACAAAAACACTTATGTTTACATCAATTTGATGTGACTGTTTGAAAGGCATGATTATATTCCCATCCTATGCATTAATGCTCATTAATAAGAGGACAATGTACGGAGTGAATTAGACATTTCACAAAAAGAATCACATCTATGCAACAAAAAAGTGTGCATATTGTGTGTTAAAATAATATCTGTCTAAAAATCTGTCACACAAACAATCTATGTTTTTTAAAAACATACAATTACAATTTATCTGTTTTTGTGTGTAATTGAAAGAGAAAAACAAAACCTTTCACAATAGTCATGACATGTCTAAACAAAAAAAAAAAGAGGACTTCCGGAATGACCAAAAAAACAAGCTGTCTTTGACCAAAAAATACATAAATAAATAAAATAAATCTGGGGGAACTGGGGAATGTGCTTTACTATTCCAGGAAGGGCCAGCTTTTTTACAGGCACTAGATGGTGGCCAGCTCTGTATTGCATGAAGCAAAAAGTAAATTGGTAAAGAGAAATCTCGAGACCCATTTTATTAAAACCCTAATGAATGGCCTTCCTCTCATTTAGAATAGAGAATAAATACAAAAATATAAGATTATAACATATATATATATATATATATATATTTATATATATATTTATTTATAACACATATATATATATATATACATATATATATATACTGAAGAATACAACCTTGCAAAAAACACAGATGCACTAATTATAGCAACCATATTCTTTAAAATGAAAAAAGATATGCAACAGGTTTTGAAAAACATGCTGCAGTTTTCACAACGAATCTCTGTATATAGAATTAAACGTCGTTGTAATAATTTGGAGCGTAACTAGCTCTTTTAAACACCATTTGTATTCCTCTTAACATACACTCACACAGGAACATGCACAAAAGCATTAGACAGCACAGTATATGTAATGCCAAAGTTAACAAAAAAGTGAAATGAACAGTCCAGTTTAACACTGTGTTTTTATCTGGTGCTAAATTGGCTTAACTCCACCTAAGTCTCCTTTCCACTGGAAAAAAACAACCTTTGAACGAACCATGCTAATACCTTGGACATTAGTGATGCATTTGGGGTGGGATACTAAAACGGCTAAATGTCATGAAAGGAACATGGAAATCTCACTGGGAAGAAATTAGGCAGTGCAATAGTCACCCATGACATAAGACTTAAACAATGGTGAAGTAAAACTTGAAATCTAGTTGTGAATTTGAAGCTGTTAATCATTGTGGACAAATTCAAATCACATTTCTATAAAATTAATGGCCTGCTCTAAAACAAGAACTAGTACAAAAACTGGAAATATATATTGCACATATACACACTTGAAATGTATGTTATTAAAACCTACATACTTTAATTGAAATTGAATATCAAAACAAAGTGAGATGTGGACAATAAAAATGTATCAAGTGAGCTAAGTCTATACTAGAAATGGGTAATCACTCAACTCAAACGGAAAAAACTAACAAAAACAGAGTTGAGTCTGTTGTAACTAGGTTAAAACGTCTTTTTTCTACTCAGTTCGTGAAACACATTTGAAAGTGAACATAAAATAATAATGGAGTGTTATGCAATACATAAAGCCAAAACAAAATGCAAAAAAAAAGTGTCTCAATGTCACAACAGCAGGGATTTATCTTTCAAGTTGCAAAACATGAAGTCAAAATTAGGTCATTTTTCTCCTTTTGGCAATCTGCAGAAAGCCTTTTTTGGTTTTATCTGCTCTGCCTAATTTGATGATCCAACTCTCATTTTGGTGAACTACTGACTAGGATTCACCGATGCACTGTAATTACCACTTTATATTTAAACAAACCGGGAAACAGTCACTAATTTCCTAATTATTTTTATTCAAAGGATGTTTTTAAGGTTCCTTCCGGGTTTGGATAGAATTTTTTTTTTAATCTTCAATGTTAAAAGCGTGTCAACATTCCTCTCATATTAGAATGTGGAGACAAATTGACATACACTCTACAGAGGGAACTTCATTTTTGTCTACAAAGATTAAACATTGTTGCTATATTTTCAACAAACTACAATATCTTTTTATTTTACCTGATTTTTTCAAATTGTTTTGTGTCTCATTAAGTGATGTATTCTGAAAAAACTTTAAGTGTTTTATGTCATAAGTTGTTGTTTCATTTTTCCCCACAAAATAATAATCATAATAATAATAATTATTTTTTCTTGTTTGATTTTATTATTCTATACGACAAAGCTTGAATTGTTTACTGTATGGCCAGTGTGACTAACAAGTTCTTTTGACACTGCTATGGTAAGTCATCTAAGGAGATTTCAAAGGAGCTTTTAAGACAGATGTAATGAAGCAGCGCTCCCTGCAGAAAGAAGAAAATCTCTAAAAGACTTAGTTATTAGTTACCTTAATGATCTTACGCTTCATGTTATTTAACATAAACTGCACTTGATCTCCCAGGAGACAGATGTTTCTTGTTTCTGTGAAGGCCCACAATTATTTCAGGGTACCTACAGAAAATTGTTTAAAAAAAAACTCCACAATACCAATACAGGATTAATGTGTTTTGTCTTATGTTTCAGTACTGAGAGGAAAATCAATCCGTCCATCCATCCATCATTCCATCCATGTACCTATGTACCTACGGTGAACCACTGCATGCAACGAATAAAATTGCAAACTCCATGCAGACAAGCTGTATCGGGATTCTAGCCAAGAACTTTCCTTTTGTAAGGTGACTGTGTCAGTAACATTACCTTACGGTTAATGTACTAAAAAAATTTCAAACATAAAAACACCAGACACACTTTTAGTTTTTGTTAAGTGAGACTTGTTGTTTGTTCAAAAACATATTAACTATTTTTTTATTTTATTTTATTTTTTTGCTAGAAGTACTATGCTACGTTGTGATCAGGTGAATATACAGTAAATAAATATCAGTTATGACTATTCAAAATCAAAATCTTTTGTTTTATCCACGGAAACATTTGTTTTGATTGATCCTTAGGTATATTGTGGACTGAATGTAGTGGTTATTAAGGTCGAGAGGACATAACTCTGGAACAGGGGAACAATCATGGTACAGAACTCAAGGAAACATGTAGGAGGAAACACTTGTAGGCTTTCGTAAACCATCAACTTTAACATTCTGGGAACTAGTGACTGTAAGCCTGCTCCTCTTATATTGTTGGTGATGAAGAAACAGGTGTGCTCTAACACCTGCTGGTGTTGCATAGTAGCTACTAGATGCCCTCTGAGGGAAATGTGAAGATGTAAATAAAGACAGACAGGAGCAAACAAACCCTATTTCTTGACAAATAAAAGGAGATCCCCTAAAAATCATGCTTGTGAAACCAATGTATGTCCTTTCAAATATATAATATTCCACGCTTACTAAGGAATGTACTGATAAACAGCATGCTTAATATATTTATATGAAAAAAACATTTTTACATAATTTTTTTTTAAACATGTTTAATAACTAATGACTGATTTAGATTAAAAGTTCATTCACATTAACATATTTTTTTCTTATTACAGCAATGTAGACCTTTTGGCAGGAATCCTTTCAAAAATAAAAGGAGTGCCCAAGATACCAAAATTAAAAAAATAAAATCTGTAACTACTACAGGAAACCCACACGCGTTCAGTTTAGTAATCCTACCTTTTGAAGATGAGGGCAATGACAAAGTCAGGATTGACTCTGATTCTCCAGTCACACTCCTTTCCAGGGGGGTAAGGCTGGGGGTAGTTGGGAGACAAAATCACACCAGAAGGACCACTGACGTTACCCCCGCAGGTTGCTTGAGCAAAACCAAATAATAGGAAAAGGAAAAAAGAGAAGATTAAAGTTCGGAATTCACTACTATTTGGAAAGATGATAAGCCCAGGCTGTCCACTAACTTTCCTCAAAGGTACAGCGAGAGGAAAGTATTTAGGTATATAGTAAAGGAGAGGTTTGTTAAAGAAGAGAAAAATCACACCTTGAAGACAAATATTCCCTCCACAGGTGGTTTTAAATTGTGAAGGAGCAAAAGATGGAGACAGATGTTGAAATTTACTTAAAGGCTGTGGGTTAGGGGTAGTTAGGGGGAGAAACAAATCACCCCTGACAGTGCTGTAATTCCACATTAAGTCATGGAGCAGTAAGAAGATAATGTCAAGAGAGACAAAAAGATGCACTCAAGCAGCAATTTGGTAATGTGAAATAGGAGTTTGTAGAATGCCGAGGTGTCTCCATGATGGCAGGAGAGCGTAAACAGATAATCATCATTGGATAATCATTCATTGGAATAGTGGTAAACAAGGGTAAACAGTTGCTGACAGACTAAACACCAGCACAAAAATGGCATACACTGGAGAACTGCATTTAACAGTTTGTAATGTGTTTCGCCTTCAGACTACAACAAAATGAAAACAAAAGTGATTAACCTTCTGAGAGAATGATGAGTGATGAGTAAGATGGATTCATAGTTTGCCCACATTCTTAATTAGGTTAAAGGACTAGCACATTGTGTTTTACAAACTTCGTTAGAAGCTAAATTCTTGTTCCTCTGGTGTTTTCTTAGCTAGCACATAAAGATAATCATAAGTCTAAAATTAAAACAGGGTAAATATGCATGTTTTTTTAATGCAAACTCTAAGCTGATCCACATGCGTCTTGAAGCAGGTAATTTAATGGCCTAACTGGCATAACTCAATCTTGCACTTTTAGCTAGGAATGATGTCATATTTATTTGAATAATAAACATTTTACAAGGTCAAGACCTTTCTGGTGATCACTGTTGACTTAGCATTTAACTACTCTGATTGCACTGCCATTATAACTGAGCTCAATGCAGCAGCAACTTTTAAAAATAATATAAAAGCATTTTGCCTTTACATTGTACAAATAAATATGTTTTGAATGTGCATCCATCTTGTCTTTTGCATGTGTGTTTGGTCTTCCAATTGGAGATTTGATGGAATATCATTGTTAGCTGTATTTTTACATAATACAGATTTCAGCTTTCAATGTAAGTTTATTTGTGTTCTAACATACTCAATTATGTCAAAAAAGGTTGCAGGAGAAGTAAGGAAACTAAGCCGTCATACTTAATAAATAGCAGCAAAATGGTGTGTATTAATTGTAGAGAAGGGATTTAGGAGCTCAACAACCTAGGGAAAAAGGTTCAGGAACAGGATTTTTTTTTAAAGGTTTTTATACATTATATAAGCTGTTGATCTTTTTTAAAAGAAGTATCAAAGCTTTTTTTCTGATGTTTGAACTCAAGAGGTTTTGCCAAAAAGTTTCAGAAGAGGAGGCTTTTCCTTGCCCCTGCACCACTTTTCACTTGGGTGCTATTCAGTCTGTTAGCCTACATCACTTTTTGGAGTTCCAACTGCAGTGCTAATGACAGAATGCTTCCATAAACTGTGGTGACAAGGGCAGAAAGAGTCACTGAATTCTCAATCCTCTCTTTAGAGACTATTTCCAAGGATAGATTAAAGAAGAAAGGTCTCAGTAATCTCAAAGATTCTTCTTACTTCTCCCATGGGTGGTTTAATCTCCCTGGTAGAGGATACCGTATTTCTAAATTAAGGACAGCCATTATGTGCAACTGCAGCATTCTACAGGCTACTTACTCAAGTTTAACTATGGTCATTTGATATGATATCCAATTGTTAAGATTTAATTATATTCACCCTGTCACACACATACTGGACTTTAAGACCGGCATATTAACATGAGAAAAACATAGTGTGTTATTATTATTATTTTTATTTAATTTAGATTTTTAGTCTTTGGAAACTGTATATTTGTTCCTATTCTTTTAATACCGAGGTATTACAGCACCCCCTTGAACTTTTCAACTTCAGGCACATTTCAGGCTTCAAACATAAAGATATGATATTTAAAGTTTTTGTGAAGAATCAAAAACAAGTGGGACACAATCATGAAGTGGAAGGAAATTTGTTGGATTGAAAACTGAAAAGTGGGACATGTAAAATTATTTGGGCCCCTGGCCTTAATAATTTATATCGTCACCTTTTGCTGCAATTACAGTTGAGTGGTCACTTGAGGTATGTCTCTATAAGCTTTTCACATCGAGACACTGAAAGTTTTGCCCATTCTTCCTTGCAAAACAGCTTGAGCTCAGTGAGGCTGGGTGGAGAGCGTTTGTGAAAAGCATTCTTTTGCTCTTATCGCAGATTCTCGATTGGATTCAGGAATGGACTTTGACTTGGCCCTTCCAACGCCTGGATATATTTATTTGTGAACGATTCCATTGTAGATTTGGCATTATGTTTTGGATCACTGTCTTGTTGGAAATAAAATCTCCGTCCCAGTCTCAGGATTTTGCAGACTCCTACAGGGTTTTCTTCCAGAATGGTCCTGTATTTGGCCCCATCCATCTTTCCATCAATTTTGAACATCTTCCCTGTCCATGGTGATGAAAAGCAGGCCTAAGCCTTGATGCTGCCACCACAATGTTTGACAGTGGGGATGGTGTGTTCCGGTGTGATGAGCTGTGTTACTTTTATGCCAAATATATTGTTTTGCATTGTGGGCAAACAGTGAAATTTTTGGTTTCATCTGACCAGAGCACCATCTTCTATATGTTTGGTGCGTAACCCAGGTGGCTTGTGGCAAACTTTAAACAACACGTTTTTATGAATATCTTTGAGAAATGGCTTTCTTCTTGCCACTCTTTCATAAAGTACAGATTTTTTTGCAGTGTACGACTGATTGTTGTCCTATTAACAGACCATCCCACCTCAGCTGTAGATATCTGCAGTTCATTCAAAGTAATCATGGGCATCTTGGCAGCATCTCTGATCAGTCTTCTCCTTCTTCGAGAAGATAGTTTAGAGGGACGGCCGGGTCTTGGAAGATTTGCATTGGTCTGGTCCTCATTTCAATATGATCGCTTGCACAGTGCTCCTTGGGATGTTTAAAGCTTCAAAAATCTGTTTTTATCCAAATTCGGCTTTAAACTTCTCCACAGCAGTATCTCGGACCTGCCTCGTGTGTTCCTTGGTCTTCTTGATGCTCTCTGCACTTTGAACAGAACCCTGAGACAATCACATAGCAGGTGCATTTTTACGGAGACTTGATTACACAGAGGTGGATTATATTCATCACCATCAGTCATAAGGGTCGACATTGGATCATTCAGAGATCTTCACTAAACCTCTGAAGTGAGTTTGCTTCCCTGAAAGTAAAGGGGCCGAATAATATTGCAAACCTCACTTTTACGTTTTTTATTTGTTAAAAAGTTTTGACACATGACACACAAATGTCATTCCACTTCTGAAATATGGCAAAAGCTTGAAAGGTTTAAGGGGGCTGAAAACTTTCGCAAAGCACTGTATTTAGTTAATTATCACATTCTGCCCTGTTGGTTGTGGTGTGTGAGGTCTCCCACTTCTCTGCCACACCTCCTCCTCAGTTCCAACCTTCCACACCTGCTCAGCCTCAGCTGCAGCTCATTACTGCCCGTCATCCAGTCAGCATTTAAGCAGCACTGTTTCCTTCATTCAGTGCCAGATTGTCTTTGGAGCATGCACTATGTTCCAGTATTCACTCTTGGATTATTACCTCGGTTTCGACTCCATCTTTCCTCTGACCACGTCTTCTTGTCTATGCCTCGACCTTCTGTCCTTCCACGACAAGCCTTGCGTCTGTTCCCCTTTGGATTAAGTTTGTTCAGTGGTTCATCTACCAAAGGATTCATCAGCTTGCCAGTTTCCTGCTGGTGCTTGAAGTTTACCTAAGACGGTTTCCTGCCGCAAGCTGAAGTATCTGCTTATTGCTAACGCACTTAATTAAGTACTTTCAAATCAATACCTGGCGTTGCACTGCTCCTGGGTCCTTAAACCAACTCTTGACAGTACAATCTGGCCAATAATGGACTCAGCAGACAACCCCTCACCCCTGGAGTGACTGATAAAATTAGAGGACGTCCTGCAGCAGCATGAAGCTCTGATGTCTGCTGCTGTCTCGGAGGCTAGGCAGACAGCCGATGCTAATGAACAAACTCTGTCTGCATTAACAACACAAATGCAGCAAATAATGACTTTCATCTCTTCTTCTGCTGATACCCAGCCCTCGTTGGTGGCTTCTGCTCTAGCTCCAGCCTCATCTCAAGTATGTTAAGAGAGAAGTCACCTGCCCATCTGTCCAAGCCTTTGTTCGCCCCTGCCGTCGGACCTGGGACCGAGCGCGTTCAACCTCCCAGTGCTCTTTGGGTCGCTACGCTGCCTCTGCCAACCAGCACCGTTCTACAACCCCTGCCTACCAGGTAGGCCAGAAGGTAAGGCTCCCTTCTAGGGACCTTCTTCTCCGGGTGGAGTATAAGAAGAGGGCTCCCAGATTCATCGGTCCCTTCCCTATTCAGAGGATTATGGGTCCTAATGCAGTGAGGCTGCAACTTCCCCGCACAATGCGTGTCGATCCGACATTCCATGTCTCCAGGATCAAACCAGTCCATGAATCCCCTCTGTCTCCAGTAGTTTGTTCTCCTCCCCCTCCTCGCCTTATTGATGGGGTGCCTGCCTTCTCTATTCAGCGCCTGGTTTGGTCCCGTCATCGGGGGAAGGTTCTCCAGTACCTGGTTGATTGGGAGGGCTATGGTCCAAAAGATAGCTTTTGGGTTCCTTCTCGCCGTATTATGGATGCAGACCTTGTTGCTGACTTTCATTGCTTTCACCCTTCGAAGCCTTCCGCTGTATCAGTCTCCTCAGAACATGCTTGACCGCCTGTGGAGGGCATGGAATGGTCTGACTCGGAGGAGTTTTAGGCCCGCCTGCTGCATTTGTTCCCCCTCCTTCTGCCCTGCCTTGGTGGGTTCTTTTTTGGATGCCGGGTGCTGTCCCTCGAGGGGGGGGGGTTCTGTCACATTCTGCCCTGTTGGCTGTGGTGTGTGAGGTCTACCACTTCTCTGCCACACCTCCTCATCAGCTCCAACCTTCCACACCTGCTCAGCCTCAGCTGCAGCTCATCACTGCTCGTCAGCCAGTCAGCATTTAAGCAGCACTGTTTTCTTCATTCAGTGCCAGATTGTCTTTGGAGCATGCACTATGTTCCAGTATTCACTCTTGGATTATTACCTCGGTTTCGACTCCAGCTTTCCTCTGACCATGTCTTCTCGTCTCTGCCTTGACCTTCTGTCTGTCCACGACAAGCCTTGCGTCTGTTCCCCTTTGGATTAAATTTGTTCAGTGGTTCATCTACCAGAGGATTAACCAGGCAGCAAGTTTCCTCTTGGTGCTGGAGTTTACCCAAGACTGTTTCCTGTTGCCAGCTGAAAGAACTGCTTATTGCTAACGCACTAAATAAAGTACTTTCAAATCACTACCTGGCGTTGTACTGCTCTTAGGTCCTTTATCCAGCTCTTGACATTAATGATTTTTATATATTTTTTTCCATTCAGTCCATTTAAACAGTATTTATATTTTCATGGTTTGTCTTTCTGTTCTTGTAACACTTAAAATTAGAACTGAACATTAATTAATCCAAAAATCCCAAAAGGCAACAAATCCAGTCCCAAGCAACTGAATTTTAAAAACCGCTGATATATATATATATATATATATATATATATTAAAGCCAAGCTTCTTAACTTCCTGTGAAGGGAAGACATTTTCTGTTGGAGTGCATATTATACATATCTGTATTATCAGTAAAATGCTTTTCAATTCTTCATGTTAAGTAAGTCTCTTGATAATTCATAACTTGCATTATCTTTTATACCTACCCATACAGGTTGGAGGATCTGGTTGCCAGTAAAACCGGTTATCCATTTGCACACATGTGATAGTTTCTTGGCCTTGCAGCTGATAGCCTGGGTCACATTGGAATGTCATGCTGTCGCCAGGCTCCTTACTCTCTCCGTATCGAGAACCATTGACAGGAATGCCAGGATCATTGCAGGACGTTGCTGTTGTGGCTGAATAGAAAAACAACAACAAAAAAAACAAAAAACAATAGTAAATATTAGTCTACATTGTATTCTGATAAAAATTTTCCCTGCATCATTTGCATTAACTAAAGTTTGTTTAATTACAGTCAGTTGAATATGTAAGTTACACTAATTATAATATGTTATACAAAAATTAGGAAGTCTTTAAAAAACTAAAGACATAAAACATCCACACTACAAAATGTAAACTTACAATACAGTCCTATTACAGGATAAAATGACAGAAGAACTGTCAAATAACAGATGATGCCATGAGCATATATCATATGTTATTATTTATTCAGCCAATGAAACAAATGAAATAAATAATAAATAAATACTATTAAGAAATGAATAAACAAAACCTTAATATCTGCATAACATATGTGGTAAAGCTTTTTATTGTATTTAACCTTACAATTTAAAAACTGTTTAATACGCCATATATATTTCATTGAACTTATTGGAATAAAGAGAATTTTACTTGTAATATAAACTGAATAAAAAAACCTTTGTCTATTTCAATAAGTTCAATGGTTTAGTAAATCATCATGGAGGTAAATATAAGGAGTCATTACCATAGTAATGAAATAGCACTGCTTTGATTACCATGTCAGGTTAGGGCTAGGGTTAGGTTATAGAAATCCATGACAAATACATGGATGTAAATGAAAGTCTCTACCAGGATAGAGAAACATAACATGTGTATGTGTGTTTTTATAACTTATTTTCTTAGATTCAGTTGATGACACACATATGAAAGCAAGTTTCGGATTAAACATGCATTTGGGAGCATATTCTTCTATTAAGTGGATGTTATATCCAAAATTGAACGACAAATCTCCAGAGCTCCCCTTAGTAGTCTATTTAACATGCATTCTCTTGGTGATACATTAAATGTCTCATTTGGTTCTTTAGCTGGTTTTTCAGAAATCCTATTATATATTGTATCAGTGCTAAATAAACTATTGTTGTGCTGCCTTCGGCCCAGTGGGTAAAGTAGTGTTCTTTCAATCAGGCAGATTGCAGGTTCAATCCCAGCTTACTGCTGTCAAATGGCAATGTGCCCTTGGGCAAGGCACTTAACCCCAATTTGCTTACCAATGCGGGTATCAGTGGTGAATGTTGTCAGTTTGATTAGACAAGTGCTATATAAGTGAAATCAATTTATTATATTGCCAATTTCAATAGAGTTTGTAAGAAAACCTAAAACTGCTTGAGTTTTCTACTTACCGGTTCCTAATTTAATTGCTATGTGAATAATTGATTTTCCTTTATTAAGGGATATGGGTTATAAATTAAAGCAGATGGTATACATTCGTGATTTGATGAGATGATGATACATTGAAAGTTTAATTCAAGGTCATATTTTGTCTTTGATGAGAATCAATTAAAATTAAGATCTTACTAGAAAACTGTATTGAAAATCCTTGTTTGCTGATAAAATAATCAGCATCAAACTGAAGAGTGAGGATGTTGAAAGTCGAGTGGATATCCTCAGGTAAGGCTGGGCCAGACCATTCTTTCAGAAGGATCCCACCATCTGAAGCCCCAGATGGACCATCCCAAACTCTCAAAATGTCGTGGCCGACCTCAGTGTCAAACACGATGAAGTGGAGGCTAAGAAGACAAAGAAAAAGAAAAAGAAAACTGTAATTATAACTAAATGATGAAGAACATCACACACATATACACTACTAGCCAGCATGCAAGTACACATAGCTGTTATCAGCTGCCATAACACAATAACAAGAAAGTGGCGTAAAAACAAATGAAGAGCATCTTCAATAATAGAATCAGGTTTTTAAACATTTCTTTATTATTTGTGAAGATAACATTTACTTACAACCTTGAATCAGTTTTGCTCATAATTGTTATTTTCATTCAGTAGAGAACTGCTTTGTAATCACCTGATGGTCTTGCCAGTGTCAGCCTCTATAGTCCAAGTACAGTGGAGGTTGTTGTCATATGGAGAGGGGTATCCAGGGGAAAGGATTCGTCCAGACACTGCTCCAGTTATGTGACCTCCACACTCCGCTACCAAGGCAACACACACGAAATATATTTTTGAGTAACAATTTTCAAAGTAAAGAAAAAACACAAAAAAAACAACCTTCAACACCAGAAAAATACAACTGTGTTGCACTTTGTACTTTTCAATTTACCAATATCAGATAGAAAACAATAACTTGTAAACACATATAGCAAATATTCCAATTACATGTAAGCAACAAATTTAGCTACAATTTTAACATATACGCAGTATTAATATATACGCAGTGAGGAGAACTTCTAAGCAGATTTAATTAATCACAAATGTTACATGGTCATTAAGAGTGGATCTCATAGAGTTTACAGGATCCAAAAACCAATAAACATCCAGGTAAATATCCAATGGTAAGAAACAAAACACTTTGTAGATGTCAGAGTTATAAAACAAATGAGCAGAAAGGTTTAAGTTGATAGAAAAACAGCACTAGTTAAAGAAACTCCCTTGCTGCTACAAAGGTATAATATCTCATAATATCACACAGAGAGACAGAAAATTCACACTAGCTCATCAAAAGTGGAAAATAACAGATTTGTAAAATGTTGCCTGGTTGGATAAGTGTCAGTTTTAGCTGAATTAACCAAGTCGTAGGGACAAAATACAACAAAAAACTAATTAAAGCATTGCTCCATCCTGCTACATCTTAACAGTTCTTTGCGATGCAGGTGTCATTGTGTGTAGAATGTATTCCAGACAGTTTGATCCCTTTGGTACCAACCAAGCATTGTCTTAAACATTACAGCCTTCTTGACTATTTTCTGTTGACCATGTCCATCTCTTTATTACTGCAGGATTTTTATCTTTTAATCAAATCAACCAATGTTATGGATCATGTCACAGAGTTTAAATTGTCTCAAACTTGCTTATTGAATATAATAAAGTTTGAATTATGAGTACACTGCCCTCTATTGACCTCTAAACATCACCAGATCTCAATTAAACTGAACATCTTTGGGATTTGACTGAAGTAAAGATTTGCATCCTTGATATGCAGCTGACATATGCAGCAATTGTAGGATGCCTTCACTTGACCAAAATCTCAGAAATATTTCAAATACTTTCGATCTCTGGTAGTTCTGGAGTAACATTGATGACTACCATTTTGCTAACAAAGTGGTTGGTAACTGGCCAATGTGTGAAAAGCCCCGTGTTTATGTAATCTTTTATATAGGTAAGTTACTTCTGTGTCAAAGTGTAGCATGCATTTATGACAAGTTTTAACACATCATGTCAAGAAGGTTCTGTAGGCTCAGCTTCACTATTTTACCTCATATCTAATATAGGCTGCTTAACTACCTTGCTGCAAACAAATTTAAGGTGTAAAGGTTGTGTAACATGCTAATTAGACAAAAAAAGGCTTCAATCATTAGAGCCACCTTGATTTTGCTTTCAAGGTTAGTTAAAAAAGTTTGATTGCTGTCCCATAAGAGTTTTATTCTATATTTACATGTCAGGAAAAAATGCTGCCTTAAGCACAACGGAGTCTTGGGTCTTATCTTATTCTTTGGTTATTTTTAGTCTAAAGGCAAGGGAGAAAGAGAAGCAGAATGGAGGGCTAGAGGCAGATTTAGAATCATTGTGTTGGCACACAGAAACACTGGTGGCTCATTGAGCCAGGAGATCATTGATGATAAAAAAAAAACTCTTGTGTCTTGTGCATTTGTGTGTGTTTAAACATAATAACTACCCATTAACATATAATACCATGATAACCTGTACGTGTTGCATTACTTTAGCCAGAATGTGCAAAGATACAAAACAGATAATGTATTAATATAAAAACTTAAATGAAAATACAGGAAGCCTTTAACCTAAATATAGATTTTTCTCAGCAACTCTTAATGAGATACAGTACTAGAATTGCTTTTTATTTTTAGCATAAGCTGACAATAAATAGAAAACTGCAGCTCTTTTAACACAATAACTAGCTGTTTAGCCTTTTTAAGTAAACCAAAATTGCAATCCAATAAAGGTTAGAGATTTTACTCTGTTATGATCATCTACAGGTGTCTGTAGATCTTATTTCGCCTGCGTAAAAGAGCCTTGAAGTTGTGTATGTTATATGTGGGGCTTCTTTTGAAGAGACATGTTGATCCTTTACGTACAGATCCAATCATTCTATTTCTCAGGAACCTATTCCTGGTTCAACGGACCTGAATCAAATGCCTAAATTACCTGCTTAGTCAAGTTCTACCAAGTCCTGCTAATGAAAAAAATGAAAAGTTACAGGACACTACACCCTGGGGCTCTTTCTCGTGATCTTAAGCTTTGCCAACAGGGATTGTTTGGCCCATGATCTAGTTCTGTAGCTCAGTTGAACAGTTTTATCGCTTTTGGCAGTGAGCATGTTTACCCAAACTGGTATGTGGCTATGCAGCCCCATCCACATTACATTCTTTAACAACGTGAGAGACAATATACCTTGTTTGTTGGAATGGACCACTGCAGGCCAGAAACACGTCATAAGTGCCTAGGTATTGAAGAGGATGTGACCCTGCCATCTTACCATCGCTCGAATTCAGCAAAACCTTCACACTCGCCTATATTACTGCTTCCGACCCATCCAAATGTTTGTTGCTGTCTAAAATATCGCACTTACTAACAGGTACAATAGTAAAGATATAATCAGTATTGTTTACCTCACCTAAAAGTGCTTATAATGTTATACCTGCCATGTATATAAAAAAATCAGATGAGCTATAAACAAGGACAAAAGACCATGATATGAAAGCCTCCAACAAAGATTCTTTTTGACTAAGTGCGGGCAATATAAAGAGAGATATAGTTAAAAAAAAGCCTGGGGCAAGGCCATCTCATGATCTCCATGCTATTATACTCAAATGTGGGAGACAATAAGACAGACATAGATGAAGGCAGTCGGAGGGGTGGCAAAGTAAGCAGAAGGAACTATGGGGTGTTAGCAAAAGCAGTTTTTTATCCAAGGTTAAGCTGGCAAGTATTGGTTGTTGGATTAACTAAAGTAAGGTAGGGATAGAGCAACTGAAATTAATGATAAATTGAAAGAAATTACTGCTTTAACCCAATCCTAAAAAAATAACCTGTTGTTATTTAGCACATTCAGTTTATCATAAGCAGATGCATATTATTTTAGTTGCCATTAGCAACTGCATAAGGCTCGGTCCGACCCCAAAAACCACAGGTGGAACTGGTTTATTTTCCAAAATGTGCAATGTTCCAGCCTCTATCCAGCAAGGCCAACATTCATCCAGATAAATGTTGCTCAGTTTTCAGGAAAATAATTATTTACAAACTGCATTAGAACTTCATTTGTTAATAATAATAATCAACAGGCATGTTAAATTTCAAGATAATGTGTTTTTTCTTTTAGTTTTGTGGATTTTTTTTCTTCTGGATATTATGTCATTTTGTTTTTAACAAAACAACCATAACATTGGTACGGTCAGTCCTTCCTTTGCAGGAGAGCGAATTTTACACAATAAACCAAATGCTGACTTTGAAAACATTTGTTGTCAAACTGCAGATAATTACAGGGGAAGAAGGGATACCACTTCTTATGCAAAGGACTTGTAATATAATCACTTTAAGTATTTGACATTTTGTATCATTCCCCATAAGCTATTTTCAAAGTATTTTCCTGTGTTGACTCACATGTGTGCCTACTCACTGTTTTTAATTTTATTTGACTATTAGTGACAGTAACTTCATTTAGTTACTGTCACTCTTCCACTCTTCCTTGCATTTGTTTTTAAATACATAGAACTGTCTAGTGGATAATAATTAAATTGTTGTTGTATCATATCATTTTCTTCATAGGGTGTGTATATGTTTGCAAGCATACTAACCATTGCAGGAGGGAAGTGGTTTGTCCCAGACACGCCTATCACCACTCAGACAAGTAAGCGTACTGCTACCATGCAGAGTATACCCGGGGTTGCAGGAGTACAGGACAAATGTGTTGGCATAATGACCATCATCCTGGATCTTATACCCATAACTGGGAATACCGGTCTCCTCACAGCGAACCAGATCAAAACCTAAAAAAAGACACATATGCAGAGTATCACAAAAGGAAGTGAGAAATACATTCTTTTTTCTGGTTTTCAAAACCATGCTATGCTTATTTTTTTGTTTATTTGAAAAGCTTATTTTCCAAAGAGGGTGCGCTAAACTGTCCAATTTTTTTTATATTCAATAATGAATAAATTAAGCTTATTTTTTTACAATTGTCACATGGTTTAAATTTTGAAATGTGTTTATCCTGTATTCTCTTTTTCAAATAAAAACTGCCATTGAAGTATTTTCTGTAAAATTATCTCCATGTAATTACCATCAGTTACAATAATTTGTGTATCAATGAAAAGGAAAAAAAGAAACATTCATGGGAATACATCAACTTGTAAATTTAGGGTCACTAAAAATGCACATTGATCAAAACAGATGACAAAACTGATGATTTCTTATATCATATTCCAGATCAGGGTGGCTGAAGTTCATTGCATCTGATGCAAATGTTAATTAGTGAAATAAAAGTAAATCCCTTTGTGTTTTTTAAGTAAACGGAAGCTGTAAACATCAAATGTTGCTTATTTTTAACTACATGGGAATCTAAGTGTTTTTTCAAAAACTTAAAAAAGTAGTTTGTGAATTTATATTCAACACCACAAGCCAAAAATACACATATGTCAATAAGTTAGCAATTTTGGTTCTCAATCTCAAAGGACTGACACCTACACAGCAGGAATGGTCATCTTTTGAGCTAACTACTTAGAAGTAAGGTGTCCAATATTTGAAACAAACTAGATGTTTAAGCTTGTATCTGTTAAAGCCAGGCAGAAAACAAGCAGTTATACAAACAGTTCTTTAATTCCAACTCTTTCATAACAGGGAACTTTTTACATTAAAAGTAAATTAGCTTGTGCATGATGAAATGTCAATCTTGAGTCCATTAACCAGATAGACTTCACTTCTGTTAACCTTTTTTTGTCACTGGCTGTCATTACTTATTGCTATACTAAAATATCCTTTACCATTGGACTTCAATGAACCTTTTTCTCCCCTTTTGTATATATTAACCCTAATCTATCAATCACTATTATGCATGCACTATCTTCCCCAATAAAAGCAGAAACTCAGAGGATCATGCCACCTTCTTAACTACAATGACTGATTGAAGGCACTTTAATGATTTTAGTGACTTACAGAGAATCTATAATATCCGTATACCGTTTACCCTCATTTGTTTGTGCCACTCGTTCACCTGCTCTCCCACACTAGATGTGTCATTCTCACCTTCTTTAAATGACTCGGAGATAAATGTTCTATTAATAGCCTCTTGACTTACACAACAGCTCTTGTGAAGTTTTTAACAGGTCCTCTATAAAGCCATTTAAATGAGTGTGTGTATGTATGTTTTTGTGAGGCAGAACAAAAGCTTTTTTTTTTTCAAAGCATTTATTTCCTAATATCCTTTTTCAATGCATATTGAATTAAGTAACTGAAATAGGGTGTAAGTGGAACTGTTTTTCTCTATTTAGTTTTCATAATGTATTGAAATACAAGTATGTAATTTTCTGCAACTATCTTGTAGGGCTTGACAACAGGTCTAATCAGCAATGTAATATACTCAGGTTCACTTAATTAATACTCAAATTAGATCTAGGATCATGTCAAGAAGGTGACATAACATACAGTTATGTCACCTATTCAGTTCTTAGGAAAAACGTGTAAACCAAATATTAACCAAATAAATCATAATCCATTTTTGTTACAACAATGTAAAAAATTGTAGAATTGCAGCCATTTTGAGGGGAAAAAACACAATATCTTTGAAAAAAACTCACTTGTATAAGTAAGGCGGAAGCCCTGATCCGTTCCAGAGGCATTGCTGTTGAAATCCAGCATTAAGTGATTGGACGTACTGTTGATGACACGACCAATCATTCCATCAAGTGTAAAGTTGCCAAGAAGACGGGATGAAGTGTTCTCTCCATCATACACCTGTCAGTTGAAACATAGGAACCGTATTGAGCCTCGTTAATAAACCAGTAGTTAGTTTAGACTTGCATCAGAATAGGTTACATACCATGTAAATTCTAATGGATACTTTGCTTAGTTTTTGATTGCTTTACTGCAAACAAGTAGAGTAAAAAAAAAAAAGAATATTGTTTCCGGAAATACATGAGTCTAAACAGGTTAACCAATAACAAGTTATCAATAAAAAAAATTGTGAAAAACTGAAGGAGAATTCTAAATAAGCTGTGTAACAAATTAGAAAGTAATTTCTGATGACAAAGGTTTTAGTACATTTTGCCAAGAAATCCATTAGTTGGTTCATAATTTATAAACCATTGATTTATTTTCCTGAATTTCTCTTTTGTGCGTTTAAGAAAGCAAAAAAAATTATCCTAAAACTACTCCAGCTACTTGTGGGATTAATAATTAAAAGCGAATAGATTTAAGTGACAATGCTTTACGTAGGTTGATAAACATTTTAAAATATTGTATCACATTTACATAAAAATGTACATCAACATAAGATAAAAAAATTATTTGAGGTTTGAAACAAAGGTACTTACAGTTGCCTAAAAAAATTGGAAAAACTTGATGTTTAAAGTATAAAGTGCTTCATTTGAAAAGACAGAGTTTTTTTTAATTTTATTACCGACTTATTTACTTTTGTATAGTTGACCCTAACTGAACAACACAAAAATGTTTTGCTCTCTCAAGCCTCAAGTTGTGGTGGTTATAGCATCCAGCTTGACATAATAAAAAGATAAAGCAGAACAAAGTACCTGACCAGAATTTAAATGCATGACTGACAATATAAGGAGTTGAATTACATGCCTTTCACAATAGTCTTTGACATGGGCAGTGGAATTAATTTGGTTTTATCAACGGTCATCAGTAAATGAAAATTGTGTTCTAATTGAAACCAAAAGTACCTATTAAAAATGTATAGGTAACAGTTTAGTTTGTCTAGTTTGTGTAGACCTGCATGTGCAACAAGAATGCACCATATATACTGGATGAAAACCCTTGTTTTATAGAAAAAAAGGTTAACATTGTTAAACAATAACTGTGAAATGAAAACACCATAACTAAAATTTTTACATTTTTCAGACTCCTGTTTTTCTTACAAAGTTTCCCCACTAAAGTCACCAAAAAAAAAAAAAAAAATGCTGACCTGCCATACTGATAGTTCCATTAAGCAGAAAAAACAGGCTTTGATAAGTCACACCGCACAACCCTCCAGGGCTACTAATGCCACATACTACGACGCAGCATCTGGCATCTAACAGACAGGTTTGTATATCCCCTTAGGCATCGTCTTCTGACACACTCTGTGACACTCTGCCAAACCATAAGACCTAATGAAAACCAACATATGACAGTGCGCTGCATTTAATGAGCTCACTCTAATCCTTTATATTTTAATTCCTGTCCAGCATCTGTGAAAAACACCGGGGAGTATACTTACTTATATACTGGAGGATGTCTATATCGGTAGAAATAATAAATAAATTCTGAATGTGTACATGACCGTTTTGATATATCAAAATAAAAACAATTATAACAAAAGTTATCCTTGGTCCAACATCTCATACTCTTCTAAGCTCTATAAAATTCCAATATGATTTGGGGGCCTATTCATTACACTAGTGAGTATTTTACTTTTTAACTAACAATTAATTGATATGTTTAGAAAACAAAACATACTATCATAGATTTTCTGTTGTAAAAGAAAGCCTGATGTTCATAGTTAAGTTTTAAGCATTTTATTGTGAAACTCTGTTTATTGCACATATCAAAAAAGGTGAATTGTTCGTGCTTGAACTGCTTAAGCTTATATTTGGCAGCCTGTGACATTTTCACAGATGGATGGTGACAGGTCTGCAGGTGGCAGGAATGCCAAGGAAATGGGCAAAGGTGATGTAGTGTTGTATCTTTACAAGTGCTGCCAGTCAGAGGAGACAACTCTCCATGTAGATACAGTATGTTTGAGTCTGTTGCTGTGATGGAAAGCACAAATATGGAGCAGGACAGTATGAAATGGTATAACAGTATCTGTAGCACTACTCTGTTAAATTTCATTTTCCCTTACACGTTGCTCTCCCTAAGGTTTTCTCTCAGTGCCTGGCCCTTTTTTCGTATTTTGTTTTCCTCTGTTGCAATTTCTCTCTTCTCTTCTCCCTGTTTCAGTAAAACTCAGACTGGTTAATGAAAAGCCCTACAGCTCATAAATCAACATGTCACCATCTGCCACCCCTCCCCTCTTTGTCTGTCTGACTCCCCCCACACATGTTCTCTTGCCACCTCTATTTTAGTAACAATTCCTCTACGTCCAAGGTTTGTGTTTCCCCTCAACTTATCTTTTTTCTTCTTCTTTTTTGCATGCATCAAGCAAATCCATGTTAATGTGGTCAAGTAACGTATCAGTTGACATTCTTTGGTAAATTCAGCTTGGTAAGCGTTTTTTTCACAGTGTCGGGGTAAAACCTTAGCCAATAGCAAAAAGAATTAATGAGCTGGTTCACATGCTCAAGGAGGTTTTCGCCTTAAGCCGGTTGGAGCTGTCAAACAAATGATCTGTGTTCATGGTTTTCAGGGGCGGTGACGAGAGTTATCTGCATAACAGCTAGCCTCGGGATCGCCAAGCTAATTGCTAGTCGTGGTAACGTTTTTTCCTCTTTTCATTTTAAACACTTATTTTCCAGTGGAGGAAAAATTTCCTAAATAGGAGAAAATGAAAAATAGTTTAAAAGAGCTTAAATCAATAAAAGTTTATTTTCACTATTAATAATGTATTTTCTCAATTTCATAGAACAATAACCACTTTTTAAATTAATAATTTCTGAAATATGGATTTTAGGATATGCTTTTAAAATGTCTTGGAACAGTTTAAAAAAGCATAAAAAAAAAAAAAAAAACGTTTTCTGAAATACATTTTATTATTGTCAGTTTTCCCTCACAATAAACATAAAATTAGCAAAAACAGAAAGATTAAATAAACTAAAAAATACAAGCATTTTGTAAAATCCTAACAAGAAGTTTTTTTTCTAAAAACAGTAAGATGTCTACACAGTTCACATGTGACTATTTCTAAGGAGGTTTCTGCGGAGGTTTTAAAACAGCTCTTAACAAACATCATTCTCTGTTTAGATGACCTGAGGTGCTGAACTGATGTTAATGATGCAAGAGTGACTAAAAAAAATCACCCTCAAGTGCTCTAAAGCAGGAACAAACCATTCCATGCAAAACATACAGAGGGCTGTCTAGGTATAGATGTATTTTTAGCCTGACAGTGCTAGCAAGTTTAACTTCTCCTGTGACATGATTCACATCCAATGAGCAAGTTCAGGCTGTTAGGTAAGATAAAAACGGTAGATTTTACTGAAATAAAAGTGTAAGGCTTATTCTAATCTTGTCACTCTTGTGAGCTCTTCCTGAACTCTTGGGGCTTTTATTAAAGGCGATGAGAGTACAGGTAAGTAGCATTAAACAGTGATGTGTCAGGGCTGGAACTGGACAAGTTGCAATGACAGTTTCTAGTCCCTGTACATCTAAAATCAATTTACAACTTTATAAAGTGGTTTTCACTCAAAAGTCTGTCTAAGCACCTAAATTACAGAGTAAAAAAAACTCTCCTTCAATTTTGCAGCTACAGAATCACATTGGTCTGATTTAGAGTAGATGGCAATTACAGACAGCTGTGTAATATCCATGCGTATATTCATCCAGTCAGAAATAAAAGTATAGAAATGTTACTTTATAGACATGGAAAAACTCAGTATTCCATAAAATGTGAAAGATTGCATCTTCTCAGATGGCGTTGTTTTTTTGTTGTTGTTTTTTTTACAAAAGATAAGGGAAAGGCATTCAATGTTTGCATCATATGTAAAGAAAAGTGTAATTAAAGCAGGAAATGTTAAACTACGCATTGAAATAAATAGTTTTTTTCAACAGGCAATCCTAAAGCTGTGATATTACTATACAGCTACTTCCAAAAACTAAATCTCTTCGACATTTTAGTACATGGTTTAGATTAGAGATTTTCATTATTTTAACAAGAGTAAAACATGTGTACTTTATTTTAACATAAAATATGCTCTTATTTGTCAAAATAAATACATTTTATAACACACCAGTCTGGTTGCACCTGACAATTTTTGATGTTTGATGATAAGTGTAATTGATTTAGTCACAGAGACTTTGCATTTCACAAGCAAACACATTCTAATTGTACATGCAGCTTGACAAACACAATCATACTGAAAAGAAAGTTGACATTCTTTCAGTTCAAGGATTTTCATGTATAAATAGACCAATCTTTACCAGGTTTGAAAATGTTTTTCATGTAAACTCAAATGTAGAAAAAAAACAAAAAACTAGCCATGCAAACTCATATTACATCTTTAAAATGACTTTTCATTGACTTCCACTCATTTCTTAAAGATTTCTATAGCCTAACCTTAACCCCTACCCTAAACCAAACCATTACCAGTACTTGCCTAACTGTAAACCTTACCTAAACTCAGTTACACCTTGGTTTATACCTGATCCATTCATCTGAACAGTAATTCTTCTTATAGCTTTGTGGGCTTTCAGTCCCATAAAGAGCATTGGGTCAAGACACAAACACATAATATTTTACAACCATTATCTATAAATCTATCTCAACCCGCCCTGCCAGAACATACCCCAAAACATGTTGTAAGTTTTATTTCAACATACCTGCTTGTTATTCTTGTAGGATACAGCTCTTCATTTTACTTACAGATACCACAAGCTGCGGTAAATTGAAGTGCATTAAAGCCAAGGCCAGCCCTCATATACACCAGTACGTTTGACAAAAGAGATACTAGAGACTCATTTGTTCTTTTTTAGCTTCTGCAGAGTCACAACCATCAACACTCATTGAAAACTTTGTTAATAAACCCCAGTAGCAAACAAGTTACAACAAATACAAAAACAAACACCAAACCTTGATAAGACAAATTAGTTACATTACTTATTTAGGAATTCAAATCCCTTAGTGCAATATATGTTTTCCACATCCCTTATTTTTATACTATAGGTTCATGTGTATGGATCAAAACCTACAGAAAAGTAACATGGTTTACTAATGCTGTTAGTAAACCAACTGTTGAGGTTTACAGAAAGGCTGTACACATTGATGCATACAGCATTTCTGTCAAAAATATCAGTTTAGTGCTGGCCTGTCTTAGAATCACGAAACAAAAAAACGAGCAACAACAATGTATGATATTAACCAGTCATACAGCAGATACTCACTCAACAGCAATGTAAAAGAAAACTATGTATGGAAAATGGCTATGTTTCATAGAAAAACTGAAAGAACACATCTCTTAATTATATAATCTTGCATATTCACTCTTAATGTGTGCATGCGTGAGGATAGATCCCTAAATAAATGAAACATTTATGGATTTCAACCTGGGGGAAGTTCATACTGATACACGTCAAGGTGTTTTTAAGAGACAGAGAGAGAGAGAGAGAGAGAGAGAGAGAGAGAGAGAGAGAGAGTGCTATACCTTTAGATAGTCTCCTTCTTGCAAAGAGAAGCTCTCAGCTTTTAGTCTGATTCCTTTGCCCTTTTCAGTAGTGATGCGGTAGATGCACTCATGGTTGTTGTCATAGCTGGAGGGGAAATTTGGAGAGAGTAGAACACCGTCTGGTCCTAGCATGGAAGCTCCACATTCGGCTGCAGCATGGGAGGAAAGAGAAGAGGAAACGTTGCAGGCTAACAACAATCACAGCAATTCTGGATGCTTATCTATCATTGTCCACGAATCTCACTCAAACATGGAAAGCAAGATGTATAGTGCGTATCATAGATCTAGTGCCTTTAAGGCATTCTAACACCCCTTGAATTTTTCCACATGTTGTTGCATTTCAACCACAAATTTCAGGATATGTTTTTTTGTTTTACGTTTTTTTTACTGGTGCGTTAGTTCAAATATATAAGAAAATTGATACAGTTTAAGTAAATTTGCAAGTTAAGAAAACTGAAATGCATATTTAATCACTGTTACTTCTAAATAAGAACAATTGCAACCAATTGATTTGAGAAAGAGTAAATACATTATTCTTGATGATGAAGGACCACATCGGACAATAAACATGTGGCTGAAGCTTTATACTGAGGAAATGCAATGAAAATGTTCTCCACAAACATGGCTTTTACGAAAGAAAAAAGCAACAAAACTCCCTTTTGCAGCTGCTACAAGCCATGTAGGGAAAACACCTATTAGAAACTCCAAACGAATTAGCATAAGGATGGATGTTTACCTTTTAAGAGCACAGCAAGATACATACAACCAGATCTATAATGACACGTAGATCAGAGCGTATTCATTCTTGTAATTATTATTACTATTATTAGAATGGCCCTGTAACAATCCAATCTTTAATCCAAATAAATATCAGTGGCAAAGTGTATTATTACTGATTATGTTTACAGATGGTCTACATCTTTAAAGGACAGCCCTGTATAAAAAATGAAATACAATAAAAAATGCTGCTTTTGGAAATTGCTAACCCTAAGTCTTATCTACAGGGCAGATTTAATCAAAATTGTATTTAAAATGATACCTGCAAAATAGTACTACAAATATATTAATTAAAAAACAACTACAAGAGCCCTAAAGAAATTAAATGCTGAAAGACCGTGTAAAAGCATGACAATAGTCCTTTTCTGAATATGTAGAAATGTAATAGAATTATCCAGTAGTTGCATTGTCTATCAAAGTTAGGGAATTAAATAACGTTGTCCTTTGAGGACAAAAAGAGTTTTATCTATGTAAATTAGGAAACCAAGAAAAAAAGAAAAAAAGTCTTAACAGGCTTTCTGCTTCCTCTAAGAAGAACTACTAAGACATAAATGATGAGAATCGTAACAGTAAAGGGAGTGGGGAGTATAAAAAATATAGGAAATACATTTACGGATTCTACCATCTTACTTCTAATAAATTACATTTAAAAATTTTATCACTACCACAAAATGTAAGAATGTGAAAATTGCAAAAAGGAAAAGACAATGCAAGGCCGTAAGAAAAAAAAATATTAAAGAAATAAAAAAGACAGAAAATACCATTTTGAAAGTGTAGTAAAAAAAAAAAAAAAAGAACAAAAAAAAAAAGATGCAGGTTCAAAATACCCCTTAAAACAGCAGATGTACTAATTATTTTCAAGAAAACTGCTCCGATACACAGGAGAAAAAGACTGCAGCAAGGTAATTGGGTTAAGAATAAGGTTAAAGAGGAATACAGTGTTTTTGCCAGCTGCTACTCTTACTCTGTTCCCTTTTAGTAAGGCCAGATCTCTTGACAGGTAATGCTATCATAGCACTTTCAGTCCACTCTCTCCGGGGCTCTGAAAGTTCCAGCAGCCCTCTGCCAGACTTTCATAAATTACCAGCAGCATCCTGAGAAACGCTGAAAGCCATCAAATTCCAGCAAATTATAACCTGCTAACAGAATAATCTTGGCAAATAAAACCAACAGTCCACAAGTGACATAACAGTAAATTATCACTGTGTTCGCAATAAAATACTCTCGAATTTACAACCCAGAAAACGCTGATACTTTGCCTCCAGGCGTATTCATGCAGTAAAACGTACGAAGGCAATTTGAAACGTTTACCTCGTCATCTACCTTTCACAGAGGATCACAGCACTTCGTTGCGATAAAAACTAAAGACAAAATTAATATCTATGGAGGTGAATTAAACGTATAGGGATGAAGAAAAAAAAAAACTTTTTCAGTGTTCGTACAAAACTTTCATTGATAAATGACAAGTCTGTCTTATCTCATTGTCTTACCTATACACCGTGGCAGTGTGTTGCTCCACACTCTCCTCCCGCCTCCAAGACAAGTGATCTTACTGTCTCCCTCAAGTCTGTAGCCGTGGAAACAAGAGAAGGCAAGCGAGTCGCCAACTCCAAATCGAAATCCCATCCTTCTGCTGAATGCCGGCACACCAGGATCCTCACAAGGCTCTAAATCATACTCTGTATATGGAGGCAAGAAAGATATCACTGAGAAGTGAATGGAAAATGGATATAGCGAATGTGTTACATACAGACATAAATATATGATTTGTATATATATTCAGCTTTCTACTAGTCTCATAAAACCTACCTGGGAAAAGAAGAAAACTAGTATATCTACAGTATAGACAATATTGGCTGAAAGAAGCAGACATAAAAATAAAGTCCCCAAACGTTTTACCATAGATGACAGTTTTAATCAAGAAACCAGCATTTGGTTCTAACACTATACAAATCATATCTGGCAACTCTCAGTAATGACCTTTTGAGTTTAAAAGAAATTGCTACATTTTGCATTTTCACAGAAACTTTTTGACTAAAGCCATTTGAGTAATTCTAAGCTTAAGTCTATAAAGTCCTATGTCAAAAATAAATCTGACTACATAGTACAAAAAGAAATTCAAATAATCTTGTAAATCTTCTTCTTTTTTTTTAAACAAAACCCAGCAGTGCTAGCTACTCTTAATGTCAACTGTTTTTTCTTGCATTCATACCTGAAAACGTTATATTGAATCCTTCGTAACTCATGGAAAAGTCAGATATAAATCGTAGCTGCACGCTGAAGTTTCCGTAGAGTCCAGCTTTTACACTGGGCGGAAGCACTGAGCCCGTAAGTCGAGCCACTGGAGCTTGGAAGTTGCCATCCTCAATGATCGACATGTAGTCATGGTTTTCCTCTAGATGGAACGTATGGAAAACCAGATGAACCCCTGCATGATGGATGGACAGAAGGACAGACACACATGCAAATTTAGATGAACAGACCAAATGAAACAGAGCAGAAACATAAATGGTTAGAGTAAACATGCAACTTTGACCACAATATTAACACTTAAACATGGTATTTCATAAGCCGGTTCACGTTCTCTAACTGTTCATATGACAACAACACTTAACAATTAGTTGTTTTCAAAGCACACTTAGTATTTCATTAAGTCTCTGCGGTATAGTTTTTACCTTTTCCATGAGACACCTCTATAGTCCAGGTGCAGTTAAGAGAATTAGGGTAGAAATCAGGAAAGCCAGGAGATAGAATTGTCCCTGTTTTACCAAACACATACCCTCCACAAAGAGCTAAAAGGGAAAAAAAAGAGACAGATAGAGGAGGTTGGAATGAAAAGAAAATAATTATGTTCTATTGTAATGCACTACAGTACAAAGAACCTTTTTGTTATCTATGACCTACAATGCAAAGTGAAGAGATTTAAAAAAAAAAAACAGAGCCCACTGTATCTTTACACCCATTTTAGAAAGTTACCACACAAATATAGATTTTTAACTTTAAAAGAGCTCATGCTCCATGTAGCGGCGGCAATCAAAACCAATTTGACCTTTCTTAAAAATCTTAAAATAAAGTCTAACTTGCAGAAGTATTTTAGTTTGTTGGAACTTTTCTTTTCATGATTGAAGGTGAGACATAGTTTCACAGTTGCTGAATAGCAGTCATAGTTAAAATGAAGAAAAGAAACAAGCCTTCATAGTTTAACATACAAATACTTTACACTTCATAATGTACAGTTTATTAATAGTTGGCTGGACCCCCTTTTTCTTTCATCGTTTTTTTACGTATCCTTGTGAGAGATTGAACCTGATACTGGAAGCAATGTTTTATTATTTTAATTCATATTGACACGATAGCATTACAGCTGTATCACATCCACTATCCAAATCTCCTGTCCAACTTCGAGATACTCCATTTATAGTAATATGTTTTGACTGCAGAGGACATAGGTGTGTAGTGAACCAATTGTCCTACTGAGAAAACTAATTTCATATAATACTAAAGAAGAAAAACTATTAATAATACAATAAAAACAATAAATGTATTTCTAACCTGCTACTGTCAAATCTTGGTGGGTCAGAAATACAGAAATAATTCAGTTTTAAACTGCAGGAGAAACTATGTGGTATAAATGCCCTTTCTAATTGTTTTATTTTAAACAAACAAAAGGAGCTATAAAGATGTTAAAGCCAACAAGCCTGTCTTATTTACACAAAAAAAATGAATATGTATGCCACAAACTGAGGATTTGTGGCACTGCTTGAATATGAAATGAAAATGCAGCTTTTTAGCAGTCGAGTAGATGACACTGTTTTATTGATTTTGAGTTAGCTTTTGCATATCTGTCTTTTGAATGTGTGTTTTTAAAATGATCGTCAGTTTGAAGTGTTTATCTTGCATTCATCTTGTTAAGTGCTGTTTATGTGGATAGTGAATTATGTAGTGAGCTTCATTCATTGTTAGGTGACTAGTTTCATTGTAATTAAACTCATTCATGTCTGTAACACCCTGGGTTATTCATGGCTACCTCTATGTTTGCACAATAAAAACTGACAATCAGTGAGGTCCAGGTCAAGTTGTATATCCTTCATATAGTATAGCCGCAGGGTTAGCAACTGGTTGCTGGAAAAACATGTCAGAGATGGTATTCAACAAAACTTGGTTGTAACAAATGGGTTAATTAAGTAAATGTTGCCATACTTTCTTTTGAAACCAGTCTGACCATTCTCCCCTAATATTAAGAGACCAGTTTTGTCTACACATCCTGTGGTCGCTAGATATTTTTGCTTTTTTTCCAGATACTTTCCTGTGAACCCATGAGATGGTTGTCGGAAACGCACAGTAGATAAGCAGTTTCTGTAATATTCAGATAAGCCTGTCAGGCACCAACAACCATGACCTATATAATTTTTTGTTCTTTAGAAAGATAGAAATCCTGAATAACCACTTAAATTCATAATTGTTTTGTTAAAAACATTTCTTTTCTATAAGAGTAATGTTGATAGCCCCAGTGTATGACCTGACACTTACTGTACAACAAGGAAAAAAAAATACCATAGAATTTCAATTTTGTACATGTTGTGAGTCAAAGTAAAGACTTACACTTCAAGGAATTGACAAAAGGAAAATATTTATAGTATATAATACATGGAGTTAGCTTGTTTTATGGGGAGCTATATCCTTTTCTACAGATGTACAATAAAAAAAAGTGATAGATGCCGCAATTACACAGAGCCACATATAGAAAAGCAAGATGAAGACAAATATCTAGTTTTGTTGTAACAGAGTGAAATATTAATGTTTGTTTCAGGGTACTCCAAGGGACAATTACAGTTGCACTTTGGAACTGTCAAGAGGATTTTTCATCGTAAATTTCCAACTGTTAATATTATTTATTATGTGAATGTTTTAGTGCTTATTACTGTGTTATAGGTATGGAAACTTGTATGGAATCTTTTTATTTATTTATTTATTTTTAAACAAAAGTATTTATAGAGCAGAATTTAGGGATGAAAGTTTTTAAATTAAACACAGACAACTTTTCTTTTTTTTTTTTTGTATTTTTCAAAAGCAATTGTGGTGTGAAAGTGTGTCTTCCTCATTTACTATTATTAGGATGGCATGTCAATATTATGTCTGACTTGAAAGCAAATTACTGCACTGAGGGTACCCAGGTGTGGTGCAGCATCTGTTAGAGGAAGGAGTATTTCAAATAAGATGGACTCTTAATATAAACGTAAAAATATTAAATTGTTTACAAGTTGTTTTTTCTTTTAATAATGTTAGTATTAACAAAATAAAGTAAATATGGAACCCTAAAAAACTCTCAAATAAAAAGAAATAACAAAACAGTTGTTAGTTATGCCGAAACCTTTAATTTGACTAAAGGGAAAAGGGGAGTCTTATGAAATGTAACTTATACACCATTATTTATCAAATTATATCAAATTATTAATATCTGACCACGTAATTAACTTGAATAAAATCTGCTATGGCTGCAGCATCCAAATTACGCTACTGTGCTTTTGGCAATTTTTACCATCAACAGGTCTGCTGAGCTCAAGGCTGTGCATTAATTTGAGCTGCCCTTTACAGACTCCCCCAGTCATTAAAGGTGTGAGTGTATTGTGCTATGTTTTTGAAGACCAGCAAAGTTTTGGAATCTCATTGGAGAGGTGAACCTAACCACAGGTGCTCTTTATAATTTGACTGGGGTCCAAGATGTCCTGAATAGAAAATTCACTCCCCCCAGAGAATGTAACTGATTTAAAAATGAAACAAAACTCATGCAGTTCTCACATAGAGCAAAATGAAAAATAAATAATTGTTAAGTAAATAAGGGATTAAGAGCATTGGGAACTGCTGAACTAACACATGTTTGCTTTTATCTTTTGTTTACTACTTTCCTTTAAGTGCTTTTTAGTTTAATCTAGTTGAATGAAAGTTAATATGTTTCTGTTTTGAAAAGGTTGTTGTTGTTTTTTTTTGTTTGTTTTCTTAGATAGGAAGACAGAAACATAAGCATACAGATACATAACTCCCATGTTGTAGACGATTTTACAGTTAATCATGGCCCAGTTAGGAGTGTGAATGTGTACACAGGATACAAAAAGTCAAAGGTTTGAAAACAATATGTTTTAAAATTCTTTTCCTGAGATAGGCAGAAAAACGGCCCAAATTGTTAGACGTTTAATCGATGCATTGTACCCCCCCTCTTCTGCTACTTCCTAGTGATGTTGAGCTGGATAAAAGATCATTACAAATACTTCTCAAATATACATAGAACATTTCCGTGTGCAAATACCAAATTAAGTTGTGATAATTAAATAGGGGGCCACCTATAACTCTTATTAATTATTCTTTTGTGATATAACTGGATAGAGCACTCTGTGAACAGTCAAAGTATATCATAATGCATATTCAAAATTATTTTATTATTCTTATATGATAGTCTAAAGGTCTTGAAAAATTAATTTTGGATTTTCATTATCTGTAAGCTGTGGAATAAATAACAGATCCAAATGCAAGAAACATTACACTACCTTTTCAATTAATCAATACTATATATATAAATATATATATATATATATATATATATGTATGTATATATATATATATATATAAATTTGGTCACTTTTAACAAGTTGTTGTCTTGTTACCAACTATAAACCCCTAAAATGTCACAAAACTAGTTTTCTTCCAGACACAAAAAGAGCAGCCACTGTTCTATATTATCTATTTGGCAATTTAGCTGACCTTCAAGAAGAAGTGATCAGCTTTGTGGGATCACTGAGAGTGAATAGTGTGCGGCAGCGTATGGGCGGAGGTATACTTTTTTGGGACACAATATTGTGTCAAGGTCAGGGTCCTTTCATTAGGTGGTTGCTATGCCTCTATGACTGCACCCTCACAAAAGAAAAAAAAGCAAGTAAGTAAGTAATTTTAATGAGTGTGTGATCCACGGAAGTCTACAGATCACCTCTGCAGTCTTTTCTAAGTAAACAATACTCTGAAAAAAAAGGAACTGCCTTTTTAAAGATAATGTTTTTGGTATACTGAAATATTTAAGTTTAGACTGTAAAGACAATTGAAGTAAATGCAAAAATAAATTTTCAAATGGTTATTTAGTTCTTTTGGTGGAAATGTTTTATTTAACATAAAACTGTATCAAAAGATTAATTGGCCCTTACACACAAGCACTGGTTGTCCAGAGGCAGCAACAACCACTATTAGCAGCTTTTCATTACTGCAACTGTGGAACTGGAGTATTTTACATTGCAGACCAGGACATTTGGCCCAGTCTTTGCAGAATTGTTGCATTTCACCCTCATCTGAAGGTTTTCAAGCATGAATAGCCTATTTAAGGTAATTCTGAAACCAATTTTATATCCATTCCAAGGTGGAAATGGCCTGTGTAATGTTGCATAACCCAAATGTAGTTTGAGTCCTAAACTGACACTTGTGTTCACAAATGTCTTAAAACGAGCAAACATCGATGATTTCAATAATGATGGCAAGTCTATCAGGTCTTCACGCAGCAAAAGATCCTTTGGACATTTGTTCTTGCTAAATCATGAACATTGAGCTGGAGGGAAGTGAGACCTCTAGTCTATGAGATGCTTCCCTGGATTCTATAGTGACCTCTCCGACAAGGATTTATGCCCCATGGATTTATTTATGTAGCCCCGCGGCTTCTAGGTTGGTCCCCCATTGTATTAAGGTTCCAGGTGCCACAAGTGTAGCTGGCCTCAGCTGTCGAAAGAACTTAGCATTTCACCTTTTTATGTTGGGCAACACTGAGTCGAACTTTATTTTCTCTTATTAATTGAAGGTATTTAAAAACTAGAAAATATTTGTGGTTAGATGATATGCGTCCAATTTTAAGATGATTCCAAAAACAATTTGTGACAAATAAGCAAAATCAAAACACTAGTATAGGGAGCTGCTGTTATTCTGTTTTAGATTTATATGTTAGCATGCTCTAAAGTGTTCTAACAAAAAGTACTGCACTAACAAATGCAAATGATTCTTCCAGTTTGGGCTGTATTGATAAAAAGAGAAGGAGGGTTATTCAATGAAAAATCTGAAATGTGTGACACATGTTTACAGTGTTAGGCTCTTCCCCAAAAGGCAATCTATGACATAATACATTTCAGTCAAGGCTCAATGCCGTTTTGGAAAAATTGTCATTCAGAAAGAATGTATGTTTCCATACGGCATCCATCTGGTGACATTAATGCTAGTTGAAACCCAGTAAAAATGCTATTGTGGTTGTTTAAAAACTTCACATGTTACAGAGGACAGTGTGACACAGGGGAGCTGAATGTTGAATCTATCCAACTAAAGATATCCTGACTTCAGTCTTTCAAATTTTTTTCAATCATAAGATGAAATTGCACATACCCTTTTCTTCTTCTGTAATAGCATGAGCTATAAGAGAAATGGAGGAGGAGGGTAGGGAATGGCTATCAAGCATCTGTTTCTGTAGTGCTAGTTGAGTTTCTGTAATTTCACTGAAACTGAACATCTAACTTAAGTTATTATGGAAATCTGTTCTCAGGGAAAAAGGACTGATTGCACAATCAACAATCCAGCTGCCTGTATCAAATGGTTAAAAAAAGGGAAGGTTTCTTTATATGCTAGCATGAAGGTTATTGCTTCTGATTTTCACCTGATTCAATTTTCAAACACGGTTAGAAAAAGTTTGTCTTCTGTACATTTGTTTGGGCATGTTTAGAAAACTGAATAGGGGACATTTTTTTATTGATTTGTTACCATAGTAATAAAAGGAAATATAAACATAATGCTATATATTATAAACTAGCAAAGAGCTTACAAGGAAAAGATGCTTCTTTAAAAAAATTTCTAGAAGACTTTATGTGTATGCTGTAGCTGAGTCAGAGTAGTATATGACCCTAATGTTACTGCAGCATTCGTCACTGCTTGCTCTGTATTACTATAAATACAATATCACCACAAGCAACTAAGCAAGAAGATGATGGTGGGCACTGTCCTTGATGTTGTTAATTTGTTTCAAGTTGTCAAGAAATAAAAAGTAGAAAACATTTTAGATTTTTGCTAAACAGAATGTTGTATATCGGATAGGAGTGAAGTAACGTGGATTTGAATATGCTAAACAAGGAACAGCCTTTTACTGCATTTGCATACTCTGTCTGTTCGACTGACTAAAAATTGCCCAGAAGTGTAAAGGTCAGCGCTAATGTGTGCACTAGGTATTAACGCTGTGACTAGGAAAGTGGATCAGCTCATGACAGTTGGGTAAAAGAAGTGCAGTGAAATACCAAGAGCAAGTATCTACTTTACAAGAAAAGTAGATACTATTTTATGTTTGCTCCTCTTAACAAAGAGGCATATCAAAAAATCAAGACAACAGATCATTTGGATAGTAACCCTTGGGAAGTGTTGCTGCTTTGTATCTTTTGTAAAAAGTGCATAAGTCTGTATTCAAAATGTCCATCCATGTTTGGTTGTTTTAAAATGTCTGTTTTATCAAAGTTGTAGCATTTGCTATACATTATATGACTTTGACTTAAAAGTCAGATTAATTTGCTTTTATACAATTTCTCAAACTCCAAATGATTATGCCATGGCTTTGCAAGGTTACAATAGCCACAAGTAAGGAAATTACTTACAATGGCAGAGATTTTTAGTTTTTTGATTTACATGCTTTTTCGACTTTTAAGGCTCAGTATAAAACATTCCTTTTTAATAAAGCTTATTGCAAGAGCGGCTTAACTTAACCAGAGCTGTCTCCAGTTATGCTGCTGTGGGCTTTACAAAACAAATGGAAATATTCCCTCTGCTACTTTTCCAGCAACTCTCAAATTTCACCTTTTTTTGCTGTTATCTTTGCATTTAACTTTCTTTTTTTTAGGTATAACATAAGTTATACCTGGGCCAGGCATTTTAATTGGCTAAGGCTCTGCTACTTCTGGAAATAATCTATTTTTATCTTCCAGGAGATTAAACACATGCGTCTGTCTTTCTCTGCTTATCATTGTTTTTCCCAGACAAAATTTAGGTATGCATAGTGTCAGGAAACTATTTTTATTAAAATAAAATAAACAATTTGATGAAACACTGTTTTAAAATGGGAACAAAACATATGATTGCAATTAACATAAACATATACACAACATGGATTGACTTTTATTTAAAATATGGGGAACTTGAAGCAGTAGAGGTATGCATGTGGAGTTTATGTGGAGTTTATATTAAAAAGAAAACATACCAATTGAAAATTTTCTACACTAACATTAAGTACAGCTTTAAGGACATTAATCTTTTATTTACATCCCAGACCTGAAGAGAGGAAGTGAGATAGCGGGGATAATCCTACACAAATCCCAGTCAAGCACATCCCCATTTTTTAAGGTTGTCAAGCATGATCATGACGCAAATAAAACATAGGGGGAGATTAAAACAAGAACAAAACACAGTACGCACAAACACAAAACACATCTAAAATAAACACTCATAAGATCAAAGTACCTGTAAATGGATTTGATATATATTTTAAATATATATATATATCTTTTAATATATATATCTAATTTGTAGGTAACAATGGTGCTTCCTCTCAAATATTGTTCAGCTTTTTAAATGCATGTACATTTCCTCATTTCCTGCTTAGAAACATTAGCAGTGTAATAAGATAACAGCAGTTAGTATTGGTTGTCTGGCATCAGCATTTAGGCTTATTTTAAGTAGGGATTGAAGCATCTTCAACCATGAACAGAACTATGACTTTATCTTAACTTACTACTAAATTCAATGACAAATCTAGTGTGAATTAGACAAATAAAGACGTGCATGGCTGAGGTTAGAAGCAGAGGCCAGGCAGGTTGTAAAGTGAAAGGGCTGTACCTCACTCTCAATGAATGCTGAGATGTCACAACTGGGCACATTAATAAATGAAAATGCACTGTTAATTCTTTAAAGGTGTATACAGCAAGAGCTAAATATGTTTTTGTTTTTTTAAGATTTAATCTGTTAAAAAGCGATTCTTAATGTAAGTAGGTTTGGGGATAAAAGGGAAGAGATGAACGTAATTCCTTTGCTGCGCCAATGTGTATACATTTTGTAATTTGGTCTTCTTTAGAAAGGTGAGAGTCTCTCTAACTTTATTATTTTCCAGGTGACTTTATTTCCCCAGTTTTTTTTTTTTTAAGAAAGAAAGAAAAGTTTACCGTGGTGGATAACCAGAGCTGAAAAGAAAGAGAAGAAGGATTCTAACCATCGCAGCTGGGAAGAGCATGACTCCACTGGTGATTCTGCTCACAAACAATTGGCTCCTGATCACTGAGTGTGTATCCAGGGTTGCATGTAAATGAGACGTGGGAGCCGATGGAAAAGCTACTGCCATGGCGATGGCCATTGACTGGGATACCAGGATCGAGGCAGGAGTCTAACTCCATCTTCACACCTGAGTTTCATATGACACGAGAAAAAAACAGGGTAGAGTCAGGAGGGTGAGTGAATGTGTGGCTGTAGAAAATACCTCTATCAGCCAGCTGATCGGTCTTACTTTCATATCTGATGCTGAAACCAGCTGAGGAGCGGCTGTTGTCAGTTGTGAACAACAGGAACAGGAAGTTGGATGTGGAAATCAGGAAATGAGGCGCTTGGGTGCCGTGGTATTCACCGATCAGCGGGGAAGAAGCTGAAGGGCCGTCTCTGATCTCCAGTGTGTCATAGTTTACTTCAGTCTGAAACCTGTATTAACAAATAAGAAGCATGTACTTATTAAATCAGAGCACCATAAAGATGTATCCAGGAAAGAACTACTAATAAATTGTTAAACAGAAAATGTGAATTGAATGGGACAAAAATAGTTGAGCAAAAATGGGCTGACAACTGCACTTGCAGTGCATTTATCTACATAAATTAAAATGGCTTTAAAATGTGCTAACTAAAAATTTGATTAAAAGCCCACTTGCAATGTATAACAAATTTTCAGACTTTATCTCTCTCAAGCTCTGCTAACCGAGGCTAAAATAGAACAAGCTGCACAATGCTGAGCAACAGCAAAGCTGCAGAACATTTTTCTTATTGTTTTATGAAACATTCAAAACTCATTTGTGGAGAATTTTCTGCCATAGAATTCCAAACACTCAGACCTGGTCTTTAAAGATTTGTTAGAACTAAATGCTAATTGCTATGCCCTCTGTTTTCTCTTAAACAATGTTACTCTGCCAGAAAGTCTAAATTGTCGACTGAGTAGAGGCATTTTTACAATTTTTTTTTGTTTTTTTTTAATTATAGGACATCTTCTCAAATCTAACACAGTCATACCTAGGGTAGTCTGATATAGACTGGTCTATTTTAAGCTCTCTAATCGCTTAAACAATACATTATTCTATTTTAATACAAACAAATATGTGTTTTTTTCATGGTATGATAGAGTCTCTTGTTGAATTGTTATAAATCTATGAAGGTTTGCCTTATTAAAAACTTTGTTTTAAGAAGCCAATTCTCTATGTTTAATTGTTCAGCACAGTTGTACTTTAGAACCAGAAACTAATAAAGGTTGTTGATATTCTTTAAAGCAGTTGAACAGCCCTTTAGTCAAGCTTTGGCAAAAAAGACAATCAAATGTGATATTGGAACCAAATAAGTCACTCAGTCATCCAGAATTATATTTTTTAATCTTCAAAAGTAACCTTGCCCATTGCAGGCTTATTGAATGTCTTCTTTAAAAGTTTACTTTGTATCTATAATGAAAGTTTCTAATGATATTTTCTTGTATTTCATAACTGGGTGTGGTAGAGTGGTTTCTTTAGTGGTGTGCATGTATACCTTAACATTTTATACCACAATTACACTGCAATTATTTCACTGCTATTGTCCCCCTACACTACTTCACCCAAATCAGTTATCCCTGATTAATCTCTGTAACCCGCACATCCAATGAACTAGAACTCTTTTTATTACGACACAAACGTATTTTGGTAAGCAAATCATTAATCAAGAACGAACTGATTTCTCATATAGGCATTCAAATGCATGTTAGCTGAAAAATAATCGGGCCTTGAGAGCCAGTCATCCATCATAACAATACCTGACCAGCTCAGTGAAAAATGAAGTAGCCTTTGCTAAAGACATGTGCATTACTTCGCAAATGAAAAGCCTTGGAGGTGATGAAGATGACTTGAATTTTACATCACCTCCCAAAAAGACAAATTTCCGCTGTAGCAGTTTCAAGCTTAAGCACATTTTTACATGGCTTGTTTCCAGAAAAAAAAAGATGTGTAAATAACAAACATTAATCATGCCTTGCAGTAAATCACCAACTTTATCTCTGTCGTAGACTGCAGTTCAAGCTGATTTCACTAAAGATTAAATAACTTAATTAAATAGAACCTAAGCAACCAACAAGAAAAAGCCTATAAACTATCAAGATCATGAGAGCCCCATTAAACATGTAGCCAAAAGTGCCAAACCTTGTTTCTGTGAACAGAAAATTAAAGAACTTACTTGTCAAAGTCTATTTTTACAGCATGGTCTTTCTGTGCCTCAATGACCCACATGCAGTTGAGAGAATCCTTGTAAAAGGATGGCCAACCAGGAGACAACACAACACCAGTAGGGGCTGTGAGATGGCCTCCACAGGGAGCTGAGGTAAGGCAAACAAATACAAACAAATAATCACAGAAATTGCATTTCATCAAGTTTGCAAATGTATCATCTGCTCAATTTATTTTGGCATGGTAATCCTTCGAAATGTTTACATGTGAAAACAAATTTCTGAACCAATCTTCTAAAGTAAACAAATATATTTTATTTTTCACATTAGACAAAATAATTCAAATAATTATTTCATGTTAATTTGTTGGGATAAACAAGTAAGTATGAAACATTTTCAATCTGATCTTTGCAAAGTACAAAACTACAGGCAGCAAAACTTGCACTGACTTTACATTGTAGGTCAGAAAACATCATTAATGACTTACTAACATTCCAAAAGAGTCTAGTCGGATTCAGGTATTAGTTGTGTATTTTACTTTATTTTTTATTACAAGTTTAGTCACCCGACAATTACACTTGTTCTAAAGTGTGGAAATTATTTGATTTTTTGCACTATTTTAATCACCTGATATAACTATTGCCATTTAGTCTTAAATACAGAAAACAAATTGCAAGTTTGTTTATGTTCACCTTCACATCGAGGAACAGCAGCAGACCAAACAACATTCCCATCCTGAATGATGCAGGTGACCTGATCTGACCCCTGGGGGCAGAACATTTTTTAATTTAAATAATGTACAGATAACAACATTTTTTATTTTACACAACAAAAAAAAGGAAAAAAATCTATCTGATGTTATAAGGAATTAATTTTTACCTGGGTTCTAATGAATCCTTGACTACAGCGAAATGCCACCGAGCTACCCAGCAGAAACTGGTCGCCATACCTTTGTCCGTTGACTGGAACACCAGGATCATGGCATTCGTTCTGACCAAATGCTAATGGAGGAACGCAGAAAACAAAAGTGGATTTATAAAAAATCAACAACAAAAAAAAACGCATATTTTTTTATTTTACCAAATTAACTCCTACACTGATAAAAAGAATACTTTGAATGTAAATTGAAGTAAAGGAACTGTAGTAGAAACCTCTCAGTTTAAAACCAAAATATACCAAATTATAGTAGCTGAAAAATGTACAATGCACATGCTTTGGGCACTGGTTTTAAAATCTAAGCCTAGAATGGTTTGGATAGCGGAAAAAATGAAACAATTACTCTGTCACTGTCAGTTAATGTGACGTCTATAATGGGACAATGAAGATTTGGTCCTGTCATGTTAGGCTTATATTATCCATGTTACAAAGATTAACCTGATTTCAGGCAGAGCATACAGCCAATGATTTGATATAATCTCAAATTCATTCAAGAAGCTCTATAACTAAATCTATAGAAAATATTGTAAACCCTGCGTCGATATAACTCAAAAAACAATTGTACATTAAAATAACTGAGTCTGTGGGAAATGATGATGATCAACTCCTATTGAAACTGAAATAAAAAAGATGATATCAAAGTACTGAACATTTTCTTATTCTTTCCCACAAATATAATAATGCTACTAATGTGATATCTGGTAAAAATGTTATGGCTATAGGGCCACTGTAGTTATTTTGGAGTGTAGGGATTTTGGTGTTTTTTCCCAGTATAGCCGTTTGTTTGATCTTTTTTGATTATTCTCCCTTTTTTATGAACAGATGCTTGTAAAGACAGAATTTATTTTGTAACAACATCTACAAAACTCTTGGACTAGGACTGAATATTTGACACCAAAAACTGCCGTTAGCAGTCTCGTGTGTATCATCATTGCATTTGATTTTTTCATAAACATTATTAATTGAAGAATTAAAAGAAACACTGCAAGCAACTTTTGTTAAAACTAATAAATACATGAAATTTAATTAGAAAATAGCTCCCAAATAATGTGTATTAAGTATGTGGATAGGATTTTTATTGATTACACTTCTATGGATTTAAAGTTCATGGAAACATTTTCCGTAAAGACGCAATGGTGTTCAGCAAGAACAACACATAGCTATCACAGTTTTTTTTAACATATATATGTTAAAACAAAAACAATAATATTATTTCATTTGTCAAATGTCACCCCTAAAGGAAGAGCTAGAGACAAGGTAATTTATAAAGGTACCATGTGAAATGGTGCAAAGCTGAATGGTAATCACAGAAATTGAATCAGAATCAGTCATGCAGTACTTGCTCTGCCTGTTGGAGGTAAATACACAGGCTGCAGTAGTAGTTTTAAATCTGACCGAATAAAACAGACAGTGACAAGGTTTGAAGCAGAGTTAATAAAACAACTCATCACACTGATGGATAATGTCAGCAGTTAGTAATTGATGTATTATTTTGACTGGCCACTAACCCTTTATAAAGGATGAGTTCATATTTTAATATCTACTTGACCATGTCTCCAGCAGCTGTACTTTCAAACTACCAACACAACCTTTGCAGTTGATACATGTAGTAATCCAAACTTTTAATGGACAACTCTTAGGTTAAGCAGGTTAGAAGAACATACTTGTATAGCTGATATTGAAGCCTTTTCCGGTGTTGGAATGGTCAGACTGGAACTCAAGTCTCATTATGTGTCCATTAGATGCAATCTGTGAAGGAACATCTTTTCCCGAGAAGGTCCCAAATGTTGTTGCCTCAGAAAGACCTAAAAAAGAGCAAAGTTTAGAATGAACTTTCAGAGATGCATGTTTAATTAAAATGTCCAAATAACTTCACTCGACTCAAACAAGACCAAAGGGAAAAAAAGGCATATTTTAAGCGTTCTTTACTCAATTGTTAAAAGATTAACACTAACTAAGAAATACTAACACTTGTGTCCTCCCATGTGTGTGTTATTGTGTCCCATCTGTTCTTTTGTGTGACTGTACAGCACTTTATAATATCCTGGGTATGAGTGCAACACAAATACATTTATTTTTTGTAATTGATGATTGGGCATAATTAAATAGTTTAGTGATTGCCTCAACAGTTCTAACAGTCCCTACTGTCCTGAAGCAATAGATTGTCATATTTTCCTCAGGTAAGTTGAAGCTATTAGGCAAACACTTGTGATTATGCATCTTGCTTTAGCAGCTAACAAGTAGGCACCAACCAATGCAATCTGGAATCTGGAATCTGTGACAGTAATTATTAAGTTTTTTTGTCCCACCAGATGCTTTTATGCCTAAAGTACAAGAAATATAAATAATTTACCATCAGGGCTAAATATGGGAAATATTTACTGAGATTTTGTTTCAGAAGCTTTTGACCAGACACAACAGTTAAATGTCAAAAGGTTTATTAATGTTTGCAATGGGGAACAGGAGGAAACCACTGGAAGTAGGATCAGATACCTCTGAGGATTGAAAAGCACGTTAGTGGCTTGAATGAGTCTTGATGATTTTAAAGAAACAGAGAAGATAGCCAATGACCTTCTCAGATTCAGTGGAAAACTGAATTTGGCTCCTCCACAGTGGTTTGCCAAGCTGACAATTTAAAGATGATGTCATCTTGGGTCAGGACTGCTCTGAGCAACATGGTTCGGCTGAGTGGCAGAAACATATCCAAAGTACAGATGTTGTTCACACACAGTGAGTTAGATTCTTGTTGACATCCCATTAGTTTGGCTGGAGTCATTGGTTAGGGGATTAAACGGGGTCCAAACATTGGAAGCTAAATTAGGCAAACAGATCCATGGGTCAGGTGAGAATTGGTAGTTAGGGTACTGAAACGAGGTCAGGCTCATAAAGACTCATTCAGGCTGACAGATCCCAGGGCTGGAGAAGAGCATGGATTCATGAAGCAGAAGCTGAGTTGTTTCCCAGATGACAGAAGCCAATTTGGTTTCTGACAATGGCGAGGTAAGTTGGAGAAATCTGGTAGATGAGTCTGTGTTTGTGATCAGGCACGCAAAAAATGAAGGTATAGTGGATATCTGCTAATTCCAAGGCTTTAAAAAATCAGGTGACGTCTACCTACCAGAGAGCTGAAATAAAAACAGGTTAACAATTGCATGACATGAGTTTTATTACATTGCCGTGCAGCAACATCAGTGTGGATTGGGTGAACTTGATTGCACAGGAGAACAGGGATACAGAGCAGGCAGAAAAACCAGAATCATTACAGATCCAGTAACATTTTTACAAATGAAACTGAAACAAAACAACAAAGAAAGGGAATGCAATGGAGGCCAAAAAACATTGTGATCTTAAATGGAGGAAAGAAGGGAAGGAAACTAAACACTAAAAATACTAGGGAATACCATTGTTATTCTAAACCATCTGCTGTGTCAGTTTTTTCAGCAACTGAGCTGATTCTCTGAGGTTAATATGTCTCAACCCACTGAAAGCAGTAAATCCAGAATATATCCTGGGATATTGGGTCCGATTTGCAGACTTCTAAGCTGTGCATTCATGAGGTAAATGTTGAGTTTGACCAAAATCCACAGTTGATTTCTTAACTTGAGAATTGGTGTGGGTGCTACTAGAATACAATGGGTTCCACAACTTTGAGCTAAATGTCTAAATACACAGAGGTCTTGAATTACAGTTATCTAAATCCTTTTTTGAGTTAATAAGCAATTAAACAGGTCCAGTGAAATAGTCATTAAGTTCATGCTTCATCTGTTTTATGTCTCATTTTTCTCATTATTTACAAGGAAAAACGTCCACACATTTAAACTGAACAATTTATGATTAATGCACATGCATACATAGGAAGAACATGTTGTATACTTAAGCATATGCTGTGCAAATGCCTTAGCCATCTTTAAAAGTTTACTATTGATACTCGGTACTTTGACTTCAAAATGTTTCATCTGCTGTTGATAAAACTATAACAGAGTTATAACATCATCTTTCCAGTTAATTTTATGTAAATGTATCCTATACAATTATGTCACCGTGGCAGGAAAAGTGAGAAGAACCCCTCATCCATGTAGGATTATATTGTTGCACTGACTTTAAGTTGAGTCTCAAAAGGCTTTGAAGAACTCAATGCACGATATGAATGACTCAAAAATCTCTTCCCTAGCCTTTTTTTATAAAACATTTGTGTTAGAGCATCTGGCCATTTAGTCACTTGTGATTAAAAACATCAGCAATGAAATCAGTAAAACTGAAAATAAAACAACATCGGGAAAACCATAAAATAGTCCAGATTATCAGTATTAGTCCTGATATATAGTGTAACCAAGGTCTAAAGAAACATATTATATCAATTAATATGCCTAAAAGACTCAAAAACAGCTGACACAAAAAGCTGTCTGGTGATTAAGAAATGAATTGCCACATTCATGAATGATACTATATTGCAGATGAAGAAATGAGATTACCCCTTACAGAAACTACCATTATTTTACATACTAAGTAAGTAATTGATAACCTGTTTTCTAGATTGAACCCTTTTTGATACACTAAAATATACTACTTGTAAAATATACTAATAGAGATACAAAACAATAACAACAAACACACAAAAAAACCTTAAAGAATAGAATTCCTTACTCTAACCAATAACTGTTTTTTGTTTTTTTTTACTCATAACTTTCGACATGTATGTCTAATTGCAAAGACTGACCTAATGGTGAAACCTGAGATTTAAATGGTGATATAATGGTCCTTCAAAAATTACCCAATATTATATTTAATCAAAATGCTGCATTTGATGCATGGATAACTGTATAGTTGGGGAGTGAGTGTACTAATCTCCAATGTGCATTATGTGAGACACATTTCTGAATGTTTTATTTAATGGTAATTAAATTTAATCTGTTTAATTTAAATGTGAAGGACTATGAGGAGACTAATTCCTATACTTTGATGCTGGTTGCTATATATATATATATATATATATATATATATATATATATATATATATATATATATATATATATATATATATATATATATATATATATA
>JAVLVB010000173.1:5314308-5363243 GCA_032876305.1 Orestias chungarensis | reverse complement strand
ATATTTTTTATATAAATTATTAAAAAAAAGAATAATTGGGAATACTTTAGTAGTAATACATAAAAATGACTACTAACTGTCAATGCTTTAAAGTTTTAGACTGCACGAGACATATGAGTTAAGTTAAATAGGACCAAACAGAGGTAGTTTTTGTAGCAGACTGTCAATCTATCAAATCAAAAAAAGGTTCTTTTTTTGTAATATATAAAGTTAAAATTAAATTAGCTGTTAGGATGTTATATCAGCAAATGTATGGTTACAATTATAACAGACTAACAGAGTGTCACATCCCTAGTGCCCTTTGCTGGAATATGAGGTAACAAAAACCTAAAAATAAATAAATTTAAAAACACACTAGAAGCAAAATACCATAAGAAACAAAGGTTAGATGATGATAGAGATGTGGAGATATTTAAGGATAGTACTGTGATAAGGAAGTGAAAAGAGGTTATACGTGAGAAAAGAGAGAGGTAATAGAAAATACCAAGAGAGAGATGGACGAGAGGAGAGGAATCCAGATGACTGATCAGACTGTTAATTAGAAAAGAGAGCTGAACCACAATTTGACAGACACAGAGCTAAATGGGCACACAGAAACACATTCATTGCAATTCATCTCGGAAACTAGCTTCTAATTAACAGCAAAGTCTCAGCAGAAAACGAGAGAGGCTCATGGGTTTGAATCCCAGAAGAGTGACCACACTAGATGATACAACACGCCAAAGCTACAGTGTACAAAATACATTTTTTAACCTCTGCCTTCCCATTTTATGACACCTAGTCCATCAATTTAAACTTTTGCTTTTCTACAGCTTTCTCTTTTTAAATATATCAGTTAATGCACCCTGATATTTTGGGATCTGTATCTAGTCACTTAAATCAAATACAGAAACTAGAAATATAAAGTTAAGGGTATTTGATTATATGTGTTGTCTTTCTTATTTTTTCTATATTTTGAAAACAACGCATTTTTTTTTTTTTACAGGAATTGAAATGTGCTCCACTATTGCTTTTGTAATAATTTTACTTACTCTTTGACAACACATTTATTGGACTTACAAATGTTGTAGTCTTCCTTAAAAGCAAGATTATTCTTTTTTCAGCAACGTGTATTTATTTCATTTTATCTTTTTGCAAGGTAAAAAAGGTAGCCCTTTCACAATTAGGCCTAAAAACTTTGCTTAACAACTAAGGAATGCCTTTGGGAATAATGATGTACTCATTTGTAGTGAACTTTTAGTTAACCAGAACTACTTGAGGAACACACACCCCATACTTATATAACTTAACAGATAACTACTGTTAAGTTATCAGGTGCCAATGATTAGTTAACCAGCACTATCGGGGGAGCACACAGCCCAGCTTTTCTAAGGTTATTACTGGTTTAATTCACTCGGTAGGTTGCCAGTTCACTCCTCACTCCTAAAGCTTACGCTGTTGTGTTCTTAGGCAAAACACTTCACCGCCCTTGCCGGCTGGAGGTTACATGGCCTGGTGGCATCCGTGTATACGTAAAGTCACAGTTCATAATTGCCAAAAACCTACTTCTGATTTTATTGGATTCTTTCTTTTCTAAAAATCAAAGACCTTAGAAATTTTAGATTAGTGTACTATTTTCATTTAAATAACTATAAACGTAATTTACAAAAAATATTTTTTTTAAATCACACAGTGGGTAGAAACGTTGAACCTAATTGGATTTGTGCAAGCCAGCGGACAATGTGTTAATCTTTCCCGAAAAATATTTTTTAGTGATGTCTTTATTAGCATAGATGATGTTAGCTAACTAGGTTTAGGGGGCTTCTTTGCTCTAGAGCCTCCCTTTGAATAATTTTTCTTAGGATAGGTAAAAAAAAAACACATATTGTAAGTTTTATAAAGCATTAAACTAAATAAATAGCTATCGAAACAGCACCTCTTGCCAAATGACTCCTAGAAGTAGGGAGCAGAACCCTGCGACCCTAAAAGTTTAGGTTCATATAGACGATGCAGGCATGGATGTATTCTTCTTTTTGGTCAAGAAAAACAGACATTTTACATCAAAGTATTTAGATAAAGCTATATTTTTTTTCTATCCCAGATTTTATTCTTGCAATTTTAATCATTTCTGACAGAAGGAGCCAGCATCCCGACTATAGGCATGCATCCGAGGTCACAGACAGCCATATTTTCCTAATACAGGCTCACATAGACAAAATTGCACATAGTGATACACACGTGGACCATAACATGATGTGACAGGGACCCTACAGTATGTGTCTGAGCCCAGGGACTGACTGTCTGTCAAACACACCAACAGTTCAAGGCCAATACTACAGCAGATATTGGACGTGTGACATTATCCCCTGGACATTTGCTTTTGGAGCTTGCATGTTTGTGAGTGCATGTGCACACACATTTGAGCCTATAAACCAACCCTTCTGCATTGTATTACGATTTGATATTAAAATCATGTCAATTCAAACAGCTCATCTATACAGGCTTTCAGATAGAATTATCTGTAGTACAGTGCATTACTAATGGTTAAGGTAGTTGTTTTTCCCAAAATGATTTTGGTAATGGTCACCAAGATAACTTAAATGAATATCATTTGCAACTGTAAAAGAAAACTGATTTAGCAAAGGTATTAAGATGAATGACATTGAGAATTTTATACAAAGTAAAAAAAAATGCCATATTGCCATACTGGCTTTTGTGTGGCAACATTGTAATAAAAATATAATTTCCAACTAATCCCACTGCAGCAGAGGAACTATTTAAAAAAACATTAATTATTCATAATAACAATTTCCGGCCTGTATCCAATTTACCATTTTTAAGTAAAATTTTAGAAAAACTGTTTTTTAACCAAGTGAATGATTTTTTTAACCCCAAACAACATTTTAAAGAAGTATCAGTCTGGTTTTAGGAGGAACCACAGGACTGAGATGGCCCTGGTAAAGATTCTAAATTATACCAGGTTCAATTTAGATAATCATATACTCACAGTCTTGGTACTGCTGGATCTTACCGCCGAGTTTGATACAGTAGACCATCACATTTTATTAAACAGACTGAAGAACCTGGTCGGCCTCTCTGGTGCTGTTTTTAACTAGTTCGCTTCCTATCTCACGGATCAATACTTCTTTGTAAATATGGATACATGTTCTTCTGGAACCCCTGAGATTAAGTGTGGGGTTACCCAGGGGTCAATTTTAGGTCCAATTCTTTTTAATCTCTACACGCTTCTACACGGAAATTTATCAGGAGGCACGGCATCAGCTTTCATAGTTATGCTCATGATAGGCAACTGTACATTGCCGTGTCACCTGATGACACAGGGCCACTTGATGCCCTTTTTAACTGCATTTTAGATATTAAGTCATGGATGGCAGCAAATTTCCTACAGCTCAACCAGGGCAAAACTGAGGTTTTAGTCACTGGTCTTGAAGGCCAGAGAGAGAAACTTTTATCAAAATTGTATAATCTTAAACCAGCACAAACAGTGAAAAATCTGGGCGAGATTTTTGACTCTGAGCTTAGTTTTATTCCACATATCAAAAACATAACAAATATAGGTTTTTATCATCTTAAGAATATAGCAAGAGTCTGCCCGTTTCTCTCTTAGGCCAGCACGGAGGTGCTGATGCAGGCTTTTTATCTCTTGTCATTTAGATTATTGTAATGCCCTGCTCTCTGGCCTTCCAAAAAAGACTACTTTCAATCTTTAGCTTCTGCAAAATTCAGTGGCACGAAGGCTGATAAGGACCGGATTGCGGAAGCACATTACACCAGTTTTAAAATCAATGCATTGGCTCCCCGTGCGCGTCAGGATCAATTTCAAGGTTCTTTTACTGGTTTTTAGATGTCTTAACGGTCTTGGGCCTTCTTATTTGTCAGATTTACTTTTACCATATCAACCCTCACGGACCCTGAGGTCCTCTGGCACTGGCCTTTTAACCATACCACGCATTTGATCTAAAACACACGGGGAGGCAGCTTTTTGTTATTATGGTCCCGGATTGTGGAACAGCCTGCCGGAGAACCTCAGGGCCAAAGAGACTGTTGATGTTTTTAAAAAGAAGCTCAAGACCCACCTCCTTAATCAGGCTTTTAATTGATTTTATTTATTTAATGATTCATTCATTTATTTAGTTCTAATTTTGTTTGATCCAACTTATTTATTTTAGTTTTATTTACTTTTATCTAGTTTTCTAGCTGCCTTAGGTCCACTGGGGGTGGGGGGGCTGCCCTGTCGGCTGCTGAGGCCTGGGGGGCTGGAGGACCCTGCACATTGGTGTGGGCCCTTTTCTCTGCCCTGGGTTGGGACTGTCTCTGTGTTGGCTCCCTGTGGTTGTTGGCCGGGAGCCCCCTTAGTGTAGTCGGCCCCCAATGTGGCTTTTTCCTTGCCTTAGGTCTGGTTGCCCGACCATGTCTCTGTTAAATAGGTGCAGTGGGCCTGACTCTGTGTGTATGTGTGTGCATGTGTGTGTGCTTGTGTATGCGGGTATGTGTGCGTGTGTTTCTCATTGCGTCTCTTGGGGTATTCATGGGGGTGGGTTGGTTTGTTTTTATCATTGTTGTTTTTTCCCTTTGTAAGGCACTTTGTGTTGCTTTTAAAGTATGAGAGGTGCCATATAAAAATTTTTTTTATTTGATTTGATTTGATAATATAACATTTGGATTGCAGGGCGTTGCTTTATGATTATCTTGCAGGACTGATTTTATTTCTGTATTACATATAGCACTACATATTCAATTTAGCAAAGAATTAGTCTCTCATCCGACACCAGCAAGATGCCGTTATTGAATACTTTGTCAGACTCCTGGGTTTTATTCACAAATAATGGATTTTGCTTTTATAGTGCAATTTTTACACTTAGTATACTGAGCATTTGTGTTCTTTTAATTCTCCACATGTGCAATCTAACAATATTGATAAGAGCTTTACTGGGGAAAACAAATTTGTTCATGTATTGTTTATTTATCTATTTTTATTTATGTGGCTTGGTGTGGTGCTTAGCCATTACATTGCCGTGTACAATGTGCATATTTATAGGTATAGTTGAGGTCTACTGAAGGCCCAGACTGAAACCATATACCGTATCACTGATTAAGACAGCTCACAAGTTATCAATACAGGAAACTGTCAACATTTTTCAAAACTGTTATACTAAAGGTTTTAAAATGTTCCTGTCATTTGTTTTAACCAGACCAAGCACTGATAACCAGCAATTTAGAAATTGGCACATTTTTGACAACTGAAAAGGCAGCCAAGTGTGTTAGAATGGGCATGAGTCATTTCTTTATTATTTTACCACACCACAGGTTTTTTAGGGGTTGGGAGTTTTGACTCAATAATGGTTTGACTGGTTTCTGCATCAACCACAGAGTTTTTCTGGAAAGTCTTTCAATGTGCTTGTTCAATTTAGAATAAAATGGTGTTAAAACAAGCTTACATAAATAAAAACAGTTTACAGTTAAGCACATATATTTTTTTGGTTGTTTAATCATTTAAAAACTAAATCTGTGAGATGTTGCTAAATTTAGACATCTGTGACACGCATAAAGAGATAAAAACTGTTTTAGTGAGAGTAATGGCACAACTTACTTCTGCAGATGGGTCTGTGGTCACTCCAAGCTGCCAGCGTGTCAGTTACCCGTTGACAAGTGATACTTTTAGATCCATGCAGTACGTAGCTGTCATCACAGCTAAACTGGACGCTCGAGCCAACCCTAGGAACAACATTAACATCTGTTAAAAAGCGTGCAAGTATGAGAGTAACAAACAGAGATTTTAGGTTTTACAAAATCAATGTGAGGGAAACAGGATTTTTTCATTAATTGTTTGAGTTTGGTCTCATGGTTTTGTTTCCTTTGTTGTAAAAAATGAGACGCAGAAACAGGCAAAGTAATGACCTTTTTCACTCTGAAATCAAAATTAATAGTGGAAATATTTGTAACAAACTAACAACAGCAAAATATGTGAATATCAGTAAACGTTTTCTTGCTTTAACAATCTAAGGAAATAAGACATAATAAAATTAAACTAAAATATTTTCATAGGAATCTACATATAGTAGTTTGGCGCCCTCTAATTTAATTAATATTCTAGTTTATAATCCCATCTGTTTAAATAAAAGGATATCAGGCATTTCTGCTTATTAGATGGCAGTTCCATGCGGTGATTCATTGTATTTCCCAAACAAATTTTTAGTGGATGGGCTTCCAGATAAGAACCATTCCTTGCAGTTCTTTGTGTGTAGCCCCTGTATGACTGGACCCTGGAGAGAGGAACTGGGACATGAAAGCAGCCCTGGAGTTTGACCTGAGGCTGTAGCAAAGCACAAGCAGCATGTGAACACATTGAAGCAAGGCTGCCTGAATACCCCAGTGTTACTAGACTGTTTTCTTCAAACTAATTAATATGCATTAGTACTAAAGATCATATACTGTAGTATCAGAAATTGTATCCATTTACATAACATTTAGTGTTGTTGTAAGATATATTTCTATCATTTTATTAGCTGCACTTGGATTGCAAATTAGATACAGTCCAAGATTAAAAAGTAGAGAGGATGCAGAAAATTCAGTAGAGAATCTCTTTACAGGATTTGAGGCAAAAATTTTCTTTTGTGTCATCAGTCTGGTTAAAAATTAAGCTCCCTCCACAGAGAAACTTGTCTTGGAGCCTGTGCTGTACTCTGTTACTACTGCACTGGAATGTGACTCTTAAGCAAAATGTAACTGGAGGCTTGGTTAAAACAATGCACTACATTTGGTAAAAGTACTTTCAACGCAGGAAGATGTTACCATAATCTTCACAGTTCTTAAAGTTTATCTTGAATCGCTATAATGATTATTGTTAGACAAATTGTATGGTTGCTTTGCAACTTGCTATGTGTACCTACGCTTACAACATTTTCTTTTGAAATGAAATGAATTAGGAGAAAGATACTTAAAAACTTCAATAATGGTTTAAAGTTTAGTCATAACTCTTGCCTTTATTTTTATACTGTCATCCTCATAGGAAGTTTAACATAAACCAATCTTACATGTCTATTACATTTACATGGGGCCTCAAATCACTCCCAGTGGATTCACAGGTAAATTTAAGCCACAACAAGGATTTACATATTCCATTATCAATTGGCTATACCCACTTAGACTTAGGACAAACATCTAAGGACAATTTAGAGGGATAAATTAACTAACAACCATGTAGTTGGACTGTGGAATAATATCAAAGTACTAAGAGGGAACCATGTATGCTTAGGGAGAACATGAAAACTCCACGCAGAAAGATCCCTAGCTGGGATTTGAACCTAGGACCTTCCAACCACAAGGACATTATCTAAAAATGTTAGACAAGTTCAAAGTAGAGCAATTTTTAGTTCAAAGTTAAAGAACTTTGAATCCATGTGAACTATCTTGACTTACAATAGTCTTAAGGGACATAGAAATTCTTTAAATCACCAAATTCAAATTTAAGTGTATATTTGTAAGATGAAATGTGACACCATTCCTGTACCTTCCGCTTGCTCTCGAAATAGTTTCCAAATATGTAGATCTCTAGCAGTTCTGCTCAATAAACAGTCAAATCAATCAATCAAAAATACTTTATACATCCAAAAGGGAAATTAAAGGGTGTTGGAGTAACTCAATTAACTAAGGAGTTGTTGTAGATGGTGATGGCTGTGGGATAAGCACTGCCAATCCTCTTCTTTCCCTTTTCCTGCTACTTTTTATATCCAAATCTGCTCTTATAATCAGGAAACCCGCCAGAGAGACTTTGGAGTCTCTATTTAAATACACAGTTCCTCACATTTTTTTATTCCTTCACCTATCCCTATTTACAAAGGAGGGATTGTTCATAATTTTATCAAGCAACATTATTTTTAATTGCCATGCATACCCATGGCTAGCACTGGCCATGGGTATGCGTGCCTCGCACGCCGAAATAAATAAATGGACAACTGACTCAGTGGTTGCCTTATTACAACTGTCAAGATTTAGGTTCAATCCCCCCCCCCTTTAATCTCAAGTTACCTACCAATTGGCATATAAAATCATGTGTGTTTGTGAATTTGAGCCTGTACTGTAAAGCAGCTTTATTTGATCGAGGAAAACTAAGGCTCACGAAAACAAATTTATCTTTTTGATGTACCCCCCAGCCCCCGTCTAAAAACACAAAATAATAAATTATAGGAAAACTGACCACTAAAATAACTTTTTTTTTTGCTTTCCTAATAAAAAATGCCATAGGAGCTTATAAAACAATCATTGACATTGCAGAGCCTCTTCACATTGAGTTAAATGATTTGTAAAACTAATAAACTTTTAAACTTGTGTACAAAGTAAATCATTTCTTAATCAGGACATATGTAACTGGCTGTACATGGGATCATTTGTCATTTCTTTGTTGGTTTGTATCAGTTATTCTTTACATATTGCATTTGTTTGAAGAAGTGTACTGCTGCTTTAAATGAATATTAAATATCAAACTAAACCGGCAGGCTGGCTGATTACAGCATTAATCAGCATAGCTCAAGGAAAAGAATCTGCCAGTTGGATGACCGTTAGTGGTGTGATCCGTAAATCTGGCGTTTATGGCAGGAAATAAATATTACTGAAACAAAGCTGCAATAATTTCAAGTTTAACTAATGGTTAGGAAAAAGAGCAAACAACTGAAAATAAGATGATCCGGTCAAATGAGACCCAACTTTTTTTTGTAATGTCTACATCTGAAATAAGAGTGAAAAAAAAAAAAAAAATCTTAAAATCATGGTGCAAACACAATGCTAGAGTGGGGTTGGTTTTCCTGAGCAGGGGAAGACAAGCTGGTCAGAGTTGACAGGGCGATTCCGCAGGAAATCCTGACATGGGCTTAAAAAATAGGCAATGGGTTGAATTTTAACATGCAGCAGAACAACATGGCAGAGAGAACTGCAATAGAGTAGTTCAAAGGATATTCATATAATAGTCAAGGTTTAGACCTAAATCTATTTCAGAGTCAGTGACAAGTCTTGAAAATTGATGTTCACAGATGCTCTATCCAGTCTGATTGAATTACATTTTGGTCTCACAATGTGCAAAGCTCATCAGAACATACTCTAAAAGACTTTCTGCTTTTACTGTGGATAAAAATAGGCTGTGCTCTTATTGTAGTGTTATTTCCATTTGTAAAAAAAAAAAAAAAATGTTTCATTAATTTCCTATTTTTCAGCTTCACATTTTTGCACTGCTCTGTGTGAGGTTTATCACATGAGTTTCAATAAAATCTAAAGTGTGTGGTCAAACTGTTACAAAATGTGAAGAATTGTGTAGTAAAACATGTATTTTTTGAACAGCTATACTACAATTCCATGTTGTAATGTAGAGAAGTGAAAAAGAATAGTGTCAATCCACTTCAACGCAAACAACATTACAGTAATATTGCTTTGTAGGGAATACCTGGTGTGTTTCTAGCTATTTAAATAATCTAGCTGCTTTTTAGCCAGCAATAACACTAAATTCTGCAAAAAACCTTCTTAGGAGATGATTAGATTATGTTGTTATTTAACACAACTGTGATTTGTTTATTTAACCAATTTATGTACATGGATATAAAAAATAAATAAATAAATAAAAATCTGGTTGCATCTGTGATCTTCTGTCTTCAGAGCAAAACCATGCCTTGCCGGACGCTCAGTGGTGTGGTCGGTTTTTATTAGCTCCTAGCACCGCTTGAAACCAAAGCTCCGACAGCGTAAAAAAAAAAGAAAAAACATCCAATCCTCATCTGAATCTCCTGCTGAAGATTATGCTTTATCTTGTCTAAAACAAACTCAAATCTGGTGAGATCATAGGTTAGACAGAGGTTGGGTCAGCATGCTACCCTAACAACATAAGAATACTAATTAGATACATGTAGCAAAGTAAAGTAATCTCCACCTTCTACCAAGCAGGTCCACCTTAGCACTTTGACTGCATGTGTTTGTTGATTTCAGCTAATTATTTACTTTGTTTTAGGTGACACAGACCAAATTGCAATAGACCTGTCTGACTAACACACAAAAGACATTTCTTTGGAGTATTCAAAAGGCTAAAAATATAAATTCAATGCCATGTTCTTTTGAGCCCCAGTGGTTACAGCTTTTATGCCACATCTAAAAAGTCAACAGCAATATATTCTCAGCAAAAAAAAAAAACGTTTCTTCAACATCAATAGGTTTGTTTGTGTGGGTGGTAAGTAGCTCAGGATGTAGATTTTCACTGCAGAACATTGCAGAAGTCATTGAATCTGTTTTTAATGAGTTTTAATGATTTCATGATGAACTTAAGGCTAATATGTGTGTAATATACTGTGGTGTAATACTGGGGGACTGGAATGATCACAAAAAATATTTTAGTGTTTTTTGATAATATGTCAATCTTACAAAGTAAACTTACTGGAAGACAGAGCCCATTCTTTTTCCATTTTCAGGAACTCCAGGATCTGGACAAACATCACCAGCGAGACCACTCTGGCTCACTGAACAATAGAGAAGGAAAATGGATTTGAATTTTAAAAGGAAATGTGACAAGTATATTTACAGGAAAATTGATATGAAATATTTAAAACATAATGTTTGAATATTTGAAGATACAACAAAATCTTTAACAAGTATTTTAGAGAAACAAACAAATTAGTAGGAAGAAGTAAAAACGCTGTCATAAATAAACCTGCAAGAAGACATTACCACAAGTGTGACAGTAAGCCTGCATAGTATTTTCAATTTCATAGACAAAAGCAAATGATATGCAAAACAATTGTTTTACAACATAGTTTTAAACAAATCTAAAATGTATTTAATTAACTAATTTAAAATATTGCTTCACACGGTTAAGAATATCATAAAAACAAGCAAGTTAAGAATATGCAATAGTTTAGGTAAATGAATGATATAGTTACTTTCAAATTTCATATATCTAATAATAATAACAATAATAATAATAATAACAACAATAATAATAATAATAATAATAATTATTATTATTATTATTATTATTATTAGTATCAATTATATTTAAATGTCATTAGTATAAATGTTGATAATGTGCCTTTAGCATTTGGCCTCACAGTTTTGTGCAGCAACAGACCTCAATATCTAAAATTGTGAATAGCTTCTGTGCAGCTTTAAAAAATCTAGGCTGACAATGAAGCAGAGGCTTAATAGAATCAATGAAAAATTTATTTTAAAAAGGCTTTGTGAAAAATTGAAATGACAGAGTAACAGTTTCAGAAGATCTGCAGGGATTTAAATGAGAGAATGTAGTATATAATTTTCTTTTTGAGTCCTCAATCTGCTCAGAAGCGGTTTTGAAAGAGCACAAATGCAACATATGATAAATTGTATTCAACCTATATTAGGATATTGCATGGGTTTTTGAGCAGCTGGGAGCACCTGCGGTATGCCAAACATGTGATGTGAATTTGAATTGGACTAGACAAGATGATAGAAACCAGTTTAGACCAGTTCTGTCATAATGAAACTCTGTGGATGAATAATATTGGTTGAAAAGTCACACAAAGTGAAGGGAAAGGCTTGCTGACAGCACATAAGTACAAAGGGGAAGAAACATATCCTGCAGGGTTTTAAATATGACCTGAAGGTAAGAAGAATATCCAACCTGTTTGGGCTTCACTTATTTTTCTACCAGTTCTTTCCTATATCATTCCTCTTATTTCTTTCCAGTTTATCTCTCTTTCCACTTCTGCAGTCTTAGTAAGCTCAGCCTCTCATGAACATTAACTGCAATTTACAAAGCCGAAGTTTTGTTAATCCCAGCATAAAAGATGGATGAATGATTTGCTGCATGTGTGTGACTGCATTACATGTGTGCTCTGGGCTTTGGGAGTGGATAGACATTGTGTGAGCATGTTTGTGTGCGATATGATGCAAACAGAAAAACCTCTTTTCACTCGACTGTGTTTTTGATGTTCTGTCCAAAAATCATCACACGAGCGTTCAAATGCTCACATTCTCTTTCAGCACCTCTCACCGTGTTGTTTCTATCTACCGCCCATGTTCAAATGGCATTCATTGGCATCAAACACAAGGTTTATATTGCAGAAACAAATCCATCTCATGAAAACAACATGAGATTGTCACCGAAAAAATTTGATAAATATGACTTCTGGGGTATTGTCAAAACTGCTCATGCCGACTTAATCCCATATTTACACTTAAAAGACTATTCATCATTTAAACACAAGCTTATGATGCATGGCATCATTTCAATATCATCAAAGTTTCTTCAGCAAACGTTTCATCTCTACAAGTCAACTTTTCAGGAATTCGTGAAACGAATTAGCCATTAGTGCTAGTTGTGCAAACTTTCAAAAGTACAGCTTGGGTGTAATACGGTGAGGTGATCTTTCCATTCGTGGTGAACTATGAATCACTTTTCCTTTCTGCTATTACACCTATTGCCCACTTTCCATTGACCAAATAAAAAGGGGAAAAAAATCAATAAAAAAAAATGTTTATGGCCAAACTGATTGATTTGTTTGTTTTGGAAATGTCTACTGCCATCAACCAAGAAGTTACAACCTGAGCTGAAGCATATATTAAATCACCAGTATCTACAGTTTCAAACAATCATTATATAAACCTCCCAATCTATGCAGTAAGTAGCTGAACTTTAAACATAGACTTGGACTGCATGACTGAAAAGTTCAGTACATTACAGCAAAGTTTTTGTCCTTTCAGTAAACCAATTTCAAACAATTTGTGTAGGTGTCATGTTTTAAATGACAACAAAACATTTCTCTACTTTGATATCTTCTTGTTTGAAATTCAACAAATCCTTGTCACCCTTTTTATTGCTAATATACAAAAATGCTAATATGCATCGAACTGATTCCCTGTTTATGTTAAGAGGTAACTTAGCAGTTAAACCTTAAGTGGAGGTTATATACTGCTTATATCTTTAGTATTTCCAAATGAAATTTCATGTAGGTAACTTGGCTTTGTGCTAGTTACTGGTAGTTTTGTTTAAGGAACTTGGTTCAAACCTGTGGTTGGAGAAGACCAAAATTAAGATGTAGTTCTACATAATCCGGAGAAAAGAAGCAGAATCAAAAACAGTGACTAATGGGAGAAGGAAAAATAGAGTATGCTTGTGTTTGTAAGCAAATAAGGTATTCAAGAGCTTCCAAGGTGCTCTTAAGGTACCCGTTGGATGAGGACAGGGATGTGTGAAGTGAAGTACTTTCCTCAGCTGATTCCTTCCTGCTACCACTTATTCATTTTGTCTTCTCTCTCTTTTCCACCTTAAGCTCAAAAGGTCAATCTACCTTGAAGTTAAAGTGCACAGCCAAGTATTTAACTGGCATGTTAAGGAAAAAGGGTTATGAAGCCATGTATATTTAAAAAACACAATTATAATAATATTCTAAGGCCAAAGAAGAAGTTATCTTGCATGATTTTTCCTGCGAATGCTCTACCTGGGATTTTTTTTGTGTGTGTAATTTTTAATCTGAAGTGGTCATTCATTAAAGTGGACTTCAGATCGGCACAACATTGCCTGAGTATCTTGAAGAAGACCCTCATTATAAATCACACTCGCAGTGATGAATCATTATAGCTCTAGGTCATTGTCTAGAGAGTAAAACTCCTTAATCAAACTCTTTCAGCCTTGCTAATTATGAAATATCCACAGATGAGAGATAACATTAATGTTTGAGAAGGTAAAAACAAAAGAAGTTGCTTTTAAATTAAGCATGGTATATCATCTTACTGTCCTGCATTTGTCTCTGAATTATGCTTTATTTCATAGCTTTTTTGTGCCACACTAGACTCTACCAATTGAACGTTTAAAGAATTTCTAATAATAAGCCCTTTTTTAAACTTACATCTCTCTTTTTGCTGATATTTATCAAACTGTGCTTTAATATAGGTAAGAGGTTGTTGGAGACAACATTTTGATTATGATTCATAAGCACTGGATTCTCTGGACAGATAAAACTCATTACCATCAGATTGTGGTTCTTCATAATGATTATGTATTGCCCAAAGATTGCAAAGTTTCTACAACAGACCCATTATATTACCACTGGGAGAAATGCACAGCACAACAAGTGCTGTTCAAAGGCGAGTTCAAGAGATGTTGACCTTACTTTCTTTAAGTCTTAATACCTGCATGAAATGTGGACTGGTGAACTCACTATAACACGTGTAAGCATTTTTCACTTTCACTCTGTTAAAAGCTACTTATTTTGTCCTATAATGTCCAAGGGTTTAAATAAAACCTAATGACTCCCTCGATTGCTCAGTAAATAAATATTTTCAATAATATATATAATATTATATTTGATTTAAAGAAGGACATATAGTGTCCACTTATGATCATAGAATGACACATAGATGGGTATATGCATTGACTTTTTCATTTGTACAACATACTAAGTCACACAGTTTTGCATTCTGTTGACTTTCTGTTTACTGCTTTCAACCATACAATAATTGAGATCGGCCCTTTTTGGCTATAGCATTAAAAAAAAAACTAACAAATTGAAGAGATATTTAAGAGGCCATGGGGATAATTTTATTTTGGACTTTGAACTTAAAGATCTTTTCTTTTTTTAAATAAACAGCAATAAAGAACTGTAGACACAAAGTCATTGTTATTTTTGTTTTTTTGTATATCAAAGACACATCATGGGACAAAATGTATTAAAAAAATGATATTAAATTATTACTAGGGAGAATAACCCTAAACTATGGTTTGCTTAAAGCAGAAAGCAGAAGACATTTAAATTTCAGTCCACTTCTAATGTAACTACAGACGGAAACTCCTGGTAACCTGGTAATAAAGTTATATTAGTAAACGATGTTTTAGTTGCAAGTAAGAAGGTCAGTAAATTTTGAAAATGGTGACAGGACAGAGGGGAAGTAGCAATACAAGCAGTTGTTTACATTTGGAAACTGAACAAATAATGTTCACAAATAGATTTTGTTCAAAACAATGCAAGAGACTTAAATATATAGAAAACATCATAGGCATTACAAATAGATCGTACTTGCAACTTTACATTTTTTTTTTTTTAATGCACAGCACGCGTGATGGACTTTTAACTTGGAGCTGATTATCAATCTCTGGCTGAATGTTGATCTCATAGGGCCTTCCTGTAGAAACAGAGATATTCTGTGTGAGAGATGAAACGTTTTTGGAGACCCCTTGTAGCTTTGGGTCCTGAGCAGCAGCTTAGTTGGCTTATGTTTGGTGCTAGCTCTATTCAGTGAGACTCTTCAGCTTATAACAGTAAGAAAGCAGTTAACACACTGTAACTATGCTTTTTTGTGCTTTGGTATTCCTTATAAAAAACGAAGACGTTTGAAAACAGCAAACTGACTTAAGGCAATTCCTTAATGTTTAAACCGCACTTTGTGGAAGAACACCACTGTCTGTGTTCGTCAGTGTATTATTTAGGCTTTTACCAATCACTGTTTCACTGATAAACTTAATTAACAAATTTGCTTGAGGAAGTGTTCTTGAACCCATACTCATGCTCATGTAAACTCAGTGCAAAGTGGTTTAAATTGTTATTTAGGCAACACATTAAGTCATGCCAGAATAGGGGTTTTCTACATAAACGTGCATGCACATCACACACACAAACATCTACAAAACAAATAAGTAATTTTCACCTCAACATATCGGATTTTAACATTAATTTGACATCCATTAAATGCTACCAAATAGATAAGGAAGTATTTTTCCCATCCGTGATCATTAAAAACATTTTTTTTTTTTTTACATTACCAATTTTTCATTGGGATCTTCACAATTCTACGAACCATTGCTAATATTAAAAACTTTTCAGGTATGAATTATAACTGTAATTTAATTAACATTCAATTAAATGTTTTTGTTTTCCGCTAAGTGAGCTGGATAACTGGAATATTTGTTCCTTATGATAAGAGTCTGATAGGAAGACTCATTATGATTTAATATGGTTCAAAAATCTAAAACTGAGAATGAATTCCAAAAATGAAACTTGAAAATGTTGAATGAATGAAGCATGATTTGTAGTTAAACAAACTTAGTCATTTATCCTCTTAAGGGTCCCCATAGTGTGGATCTGTTTGCATTTAGTTTGAATCAGTTTTTCTTTTAATTAAACTTCATTAAAAAAGGACATATTTTGGTTTTAAAGCTACCATCTGACATATTCTACCAAAAGTGATAATTAAAAAAAATAAAACACTGAAATACTGCCAGTCAAATTTGGTATACACACAATTTTATATCTGAATTGTTTTATTGAGGCGGTAGTGACTGAAGTGCCAGTTTTTTTTTTTTTCCCTGTGATGTTTGGGTTGCAGGTTTAAACTCAGAAGGAGCATTTTTAGCTGTATGGCAGCCTTGGTTCTATCAGTCTGCCGCAGGGCGGCTGTGGCTACAATGTAGCTCACCACCATCAGCTTGTGAATGGGTAAATGACTGGATGTAGTATAAAGTGCTTTGTGGATCTCTGGACTAGATAATGCGCTATTCAAATACCAGCTACATTTTCTATAATTGGATAGTGTGGTTAAACTGTGAGTTTGCAAGCTGCTTCACAACCAACGGAACTAAGAAATCACCATGTCACAACAGTATGTGGCAAAAAATTTCAAATGGCAAATCATTTCAAATCACAAGATTTCCAACTGAGATGTATGACATTTGGCTAGTTGAAAATATCTTACAGATTTCCTTTCATAGACATAAAAAGAAATAACGAGGAAGGTGAAAATAATTTTTTTTTTTTTTTACACTTCTTAAAAAAGACAAAACATGAGAGGAATGTTTCAAATGTAAAGTTTGAGTATACTGGTTCCCATTTTCTTTGTGGCCCTGTGCACTCATAGATTTTACACTCAGTGTAAAATAAACAGACGATTCCCTTTTGCTTTAAAAGGATACTTTAATTAGTATTTTTCCACTAGAGTGAAGGTTTTTACATTCCCTTATTGTCTTTTTTTCATGAGTTCTGCTTATTAAAATGCAATCAAAGGGCACATAACAACTTCCCTGCTGGGCTTTGGCTTTGGTATGCTGCTATTGAAAAGCAGGGATTTTAACAGCTTAGTTTCTTTTCTGCCTAAGAAACACAAAACATTTCTTCCAGTAGCACAAACAATACAAATATGGAATGGCTCCTAATTCTTATCTCAAAGAAGGTCAACTTCTTTGATAAAAAGATTAAATCTCAGGTTCTAGTACATAAAAGATGAATGTACGTAGTGTTCTTCTGTACACTGTGGGTCTGCATGTTGCCAGACCTGTTTGGGAATTTGTTCATAGGGTCTAATGGATATATGCAAAGAATATCTATCATAACACATATAATGCAGAAAATAGAGTACTTACAGACAGCATTTTTGTGACTGGAGTCTTTACTGGACATCATCTTTACTCCTCTGGACTTCAACTCTATGGCTTTCTTCACTGCACAGACGAGAAGAGAAATGGGTTACACAGTTAATTATAAATCATATTCCATGAAACTTTAATAACTTTAATTGCTTCTCCTACACCGCTTTTCCCCCCACGGGTTCCATTTAGTGCATTTCACATAAGTGTAACAATCCAGTTTTGTGATTAATGTCATATCAAACATACCGTACATTCCATAGTGGTGAGATGTGTAAAGCATTAGAAGAAAATATCAAAATCATTAAAAAAACACAGCGAAAAGTGAGGAGAAATAGTTGTAAAAGAGCTTTAAAAAATACATTTAATCTATTTCATCCTAAGTGGCAACGCTGAAGAGGATAACCAGAAAAAAAGGAACAAAAAATCAGTGTTACAACTACACTACATTCCACTGAGAGACAGGCTTGACAAGAAAAACACATCTCACTCTCCTTTTCTTTTTGTTTTCTTCCTTTTACTTGCTCTCTTTTTTACATGCACACACACACACAAAGAAAAGCACCAACGGCAAGAGCAACAGACCGATAACTAAGAAAAACATTGAGACAGCATAAAGAGAACAAACCCAGAAACGATGTTAGTTAGAATGAATGGCAGGTAGGATTTAGTTTACACCGGCTACAGGGACACTAACATGCACTTTTACATGTCTATGCTAAAAAAATCTAATGATTATAAAACAAGAGACTGGCTAGAAAGTCCTGTGATTTAGAACATCCAGCCATCAGCTAATGCCCACAAAGCAGTGTTGTGTTAACTGTAATAACCAAATACCCAAATACAGCAGGTGTTAAACACATGTAACATCAAAATGTTATAGCTAAACTATAGATTTTTGTTTGGCAGTTGACAGGAACCTATTTAATCCAAGGACACTTTGAGCTTACAAATTAAAATGAACAGAAATCTTCACAAACAAATCTATTTGAAATCATAACTTCATATACACTGTACACTAAAAAAGAGGAAAAAGTTAAAGTTAAAACATACACCTTTTTTTTCACTCTCGCAGTTTAATCATACCAAACTTTCTTTGTTTTATGTTAGTTAGAATTACCAAAAAACATTATTTGCTAAATGGAATTTTGAAAGACGACATCAGAGATCTACATATTAATGTCTTAAAAAGCAGAGGTTTACATGCAGAATGATTAATATCATGAAAGACCTGGGGATCCATTGGGGACACTTTCTAAATACATACTAAATTTGAACAGTTTTGTAAAAATGGATTATTGTTACATTTGGAGTAAAAAAAGGGGTCCTGCCGGGAAAACTAGTCCAGCTTTGAAGTATAGGGGTGGCAGCGTCATGTTGTTGAGCTGTTTGCCTCAGAATTAGACTGATAGTGCATTGTGGTATAAGGCATTTTATATTGTGAATGATATATTACTACCTTAATTATCCAGGAGGCCTTGTGTGTGTAATGCAGCCTGTCTTGCAAATCTAAACTGACATGATTCACCTGTTAAAATAAAGCTAAGCCCTGAACACTGTTGCCAAGCAGCAAGAAGGCTCTGGGTTCAATTCTACCTTGGGTCTCTCTGCATCTTCTCTCTGTGCATGCAATGGTTCTCTCCGGGTACTCCGGTTTCCTCCCACAGTCCAAAAACATGACGCTTAGGCTAATTGGGCACTCTAAATTGTGTGGTTGTTTGTCCTGTATGTATCTGTGTTGCCCTGTGATGGACTGGCGACCTGTACAGGGTGTATGCCTGCTTCTCGCCCATTTTGAGCTGGAGATAGGGACCAGCAGACCCCTGTGACCCCACAAGGATAAGTGGGTCAGATAATGAATGGATGGATGTTTTTATAGTAATCTGCTTTGCTCTCAAAACAAATTGTTATAACGTATTTCTGCATGAGTGAATAATTCCATAAGAAAAACACATTCCTATTACATTACAAAATTTAAAAAAAGTATACCATACCCTGATACTGAGCACTAAATCCTTTTCTTCTATGATTGCTGTCTGAGGTGAAGTGTATCCGAAGCCAGTTTTTATTTGATATCACCGGCGATGGAAGGGTTGTCCCGGTCAGCCTGGAAGACAAAAAAATATGACAATTTATTATAAAAAGCAAAATCCATATATAATCACGCACACACACACACACACACACACACACACACACATATATATATATATATATATATATATATATATATATATATATATATATATATATATATATATATATATATATATATATATATATATATATAAAACATTTCATTTACGTAAGAATACACCATCTTTGAGGTTGGTTTTGACGATCTTAGTTTTGAATGAAAGAATATCTTCATATATTTCAGCTTTAGGTACTAAGAAAGGCACACTGATTGCAGGAAAGTGGTTGAAGGAAGGAACTCCCATGTAATTACAGATTGCAGCATTATAGATCTAGGAAGGATCAGCCACTGCTGTGAAAAATGTTCTCAATTTATATTCCTCAAAAACAGCAGGAGCGTCAGTAATCATGGTGCAGAAGATAAATGGGAGATCTGTCATATGAGGGTTGGCATCTCTCGATGTATCTATCCGTGCATCAGAAGTGTACTCACCCCTATTAGACATTAATGTTATTGGAAGGAAAAAAAAACAAAAAACAATTAATTAAAACTTTTCCTTTATTTAAAACAAGTTCCTCCACATTCACACTTCCAAATAATTAAAGAAAAAAGCAAAAACATAAAAAAATAAAACAGTGGATTTCTTTACATATTTACTTGATTGATTGATTGAGTTTTATTTAATCTTCTTGTAAACATACTTAGCATCAATTACAGTAAATCTGAACAGTTTATTTTTCCTCTATGAATTTTAGTAATATTTGCTCATTTATTTCATTTTTGTGTTCAGAGTGGTTCCCAAGAGGCCAAGGAACCAGCCAACGGTGCTCGGCATGTATTGATTTTCTCGTAATATCTACGGGTATCTTGATTTGTATGGAATGTAGAACAGCATCAGTTTTGACCTACACTATTTAAGGTGTTTTCCAGATGGATGAAGACAAATGAGAGACTTATCAAAACAAACAAAAAAGTTTTAATTGTAAATCTGTGGGGTCATCTATATCCTCACAATTCAGCAAACCTTCGGGACATATGTAAGGTAGAATGGGTAAATACTATGGAGTTGAGATGTGATATGCTGATAGAATCCTGACAAAAAAAATTAATATTTTTTTAGAATAAAAAGCTGCTTTAATAGAAGGAGTGAGCACTTCTGCAAGCAGATAAATGCAGCATTTTATATTTGACATATGTGTTCCTTTACAAATTAGTTAACATCATTTAAGTCTGACACTTTGTTACTATTACTTGTGAAAAATGTTCAGCATTTCATTTATGGATGACTAGGAAGAGAAAGTATTAAATATGTGTTGTGTTTGAAGTCAGACTAATGAAATGCCCTATTTTAAACTTATGCAATCTTTATGATTGTGACCTTAAAATCTGGGGCAGTATATTTTTAGAATTTCTGAGTAATTTATGGTTTAAATGCAAAATGTGTTTTTTTTTTGTTAGTTTTTTTGTGGATTGCGATAAACGAAGAGCCTGTAACAATTACACACCAGAGTCGTGGACTTTGTGTCTCTCTAATTAGTGATTTTTGTTTTAATGATAATCACTTGTATTGGTCATCTTTCAAGTCTGTCTGTGGTTCTAATAATAAATATCTAATAAAAAAGCTCCCAAAACCAATAAGGGAATTTGACTAAATTGTATGAATTTACATAAAGTGGACACACATGTTTTTTTTTTCCGTTCCTAAAAACAAACTATTTTTTTTAATATTTTTTGTCAAACAGCAATGCTATGGCTACATGAGAGGAGGTGAAGCTTTTTTTGCCAAAAAAAGTTTGGCAAATCTTTATTTCATAAACGTATTTTGCATTTATATATTTAACTTGCGATGAAGACACAAATAACCAGCAGCTATTTTTCTTCATAACAGAACGGATTAAGCTGCTCTATTATGAAATGTGTATCTCCAGGAAGATAGAGCAGATGGAAGACATATAACAGCATCAAAACAATCAATAGCAGAGGTTTCAGAGGACATTAGACAATTAAGTTTGCTATGGTCTACTAAATAGTCCTTTTCTCATGCTCCTGTCAGTCAGTTGGTCACACACTGTAGAGAACAGCATAATGAGATGAGGTATCATGGTAATCATGGTCACATTTAGTAAAAGATGACGATGTTAGATTGAGAAATAAGCAAGAAGGCTTTTAATTTAAATGAACAATAATCCTAGACACTTTAATGGAGGCGTCTTTACAATGACTAAAATGTGTAAATTAACATAGGGATATTTTTCTTACACTTTCTGCAAATTAGCAATTTTGGAAATACTAGGGTTCTGTCGTACAGCGATGATGCTAAACTTCAGCAGAAACAAGCAGTGTTTGTACACATTTAGTTTTGCCTCAATAAAAGAAGGGTGTTTTTAGGGAGATAAAACATCTAAAGCCAACGAAAAAGGAATAGAAATATGGGAATACGTAATAATATGTTTAGAGTTTGCTTATAATGCTTATAATCTTGTTAATCTGGTTCTTCCATTGCAAAAAATGTTATTCCAGATTTACCAAAATTGTAAACCCCACCCCAACAAGGTAATGTTACCTGATGCAATTGAAAATAATTCTATTACGTCCTTATATTTTAAATTGGTCCATTTAAAAAAATATACTTTTATTTAAATTTATGTATTAACAAACAAAGCAAACGAGCAAATGTAAAAGTTCAATAAAGGATGTAAATTAAAGGCAGACAATTAGATAGGAAAAATGGTCATTCAAAACAAAACAAGTTTTATAACGAGTAGAACATAAAAGCGATAAGCAGGTAGCCTTCAGTATGTACGTGTGTTACATCAGCTTTAGCTTTTTGCCATTATTGTTACTTAGGGCAACCTTAGCATTGAACTCACAAAAAGAAGAGCAAATTATGTAGTAAGAGGGGACATGATGTAAGAAAATAATAATAATAATTTCCCACCAACTCCCCTATTGTAACAAAAGTATCTACAGTAGCATTTTATTTTGCTGCAAGTAAAACGAGTGGATAGAAATAAAAGAATAAATAAAAAAAAGAAAATGGGGCAAGGAGGGAAAGCCACCAATTAGGAAAACCTATTGGAGCAAAATATGAAAAAAGAAAACCCAACTGCTTAATTAATACACAGTTACCAGGGGTTTTTCACTATGACTACACCTAATTAGACATTTGAAATCAACAAAATTACTTCATAATCCTATGTTTTTCAGTCTGCAGGAAACTATTAGCTGTTTAAGAATTAGTCTGTCAGTTTAAAACACTAATTTTACCAATTTGTTGTCATCAACTTGCTATGCCAAAAATGGTTGTAACATAAAATTAAGAATTGACAAGCCAACTATGTTGGAGAAAAAATAATTATTCACTTAAAACTTTGGAATAAGTAAAACCTATAGCTAAGAAACCAACACAAGGAGAGCTACAATAGAATGGTTTAGATCAAAGTATATTTATATGTTGACAATAATGCAAAGCTACACAAAACAAATTCTGGTAAGACTTAAAAAGTGATGTTCAGATATGGGTTTTTTTACCCTGATATATATGGCTGATGTTTAGTAAAGAGGATACACGTTTGATCTTTAAATGTGTAGAAAAAGACACATACAGAAAAAAAATTAAGTTGCATTTGTACATTGCAATTGTCAGTTTGACAAAGCTCAGCCTTAAAGAGTCATACATTATATTCACAGAAATTGTGAAATTCATACACTGTTAGACCTAATTTTACAATAATGCAGTTTATAATGAAAAAAGCAAAAAATACCATGTTCATATATCGCTTTATATTTTTTTGTTTTATATCGCTTTATATATTTTTTGGTTTTATGGTAAAAAAATTGGAAAATTCAAGAAAATCTATATCCTGCTGCAGTGCAAAACTGCCTCAAATTGTTCTTCCTAAATAAGTTATTTAAAAGCAAGTTTTTTCTCAAACACAAGAGTCCAACAATGCCAACATATGCAATAAATGAAGTTTTATTTATTTGTTCTTTAAAAAACTGAAATTGGTGTTTAAGTTAAACTTGGGTACAGTTTCTAATGTCAGCTCTACTTTTTGATGTTTATTATGTGATATATTTCTTATAATTATCATGTTGGGCATCCAAACTAATGAGGGAGTAATTCAAATGCTACTGCAAAGGAAAATTGAGATGTGGAAAGGGCAAGGAGAAAATGGGAGAATGGATTATGACATGTTGATGGATGATGTAGGTTTGCTAAACAAAGTAGATACAGTCATTATGTTAAAAAATCTGCAGATGGGAAGCAGTGAATTAGGAAAAACCAAATAACCCAAGTTTGGTTCTTGATTTTCACTATTTAGGCTATTTTCCAAACATTTGACAATGGAGGTAGAAAAAGAGAAAAGTTTAGACAGGAAAAACAAGAAGGAATGGCCAATAATCTAAAAAGGAGTGAGGAAAGTAAAAATGAGCAGATTAGGTAAGAAAAGTAAGAAAGGAAGAAAGTAGTTGGAACAACACAAAGGTATGGAATGAAACTTGAATGTTGACTATAATTGTTAGTAAGGGTTTATTGAAATATAGAGAAAAAAGTATGTAAGGTAAACTTTCGCAGCAAATAATAAATGTACATTCACTGAAATATACATTAACCTATACATATAAACATATAGCCAACTGAATAAAACACAACACTTTCACCCAGTTTTCTTCCCTACCATAGTTTACATATCTATATGTAATTTCAATATATTCGTTAATCAAACTGAAGTAATATAGACAAATATCTAAATCCAAAGAATAAATGCTTTTTTAAACGTAGCAAAATAAGGATTGTTTTCGTAAAAAAATTAACAATACACACATTCATTCCGTTAAATGGTAAAGTCACTCAAACCTCTGTCACATCACATAATTAGAACATAACGCAACCCTTTTTAAACCTTAGACCTGTGCTGTGTGCTCCTGACTGTAAAACCAAGAGTAAACATCGTGCCGAGATAAAAAAAAACAAAACTGTCTGAGGCCTTCAGAAAGAAGTATGTAGCAGAATATAAGTATTGTAAGGAATTTATGGAGGTCTCAGAAGAATTTTCAACAACTATTCCAATGTACGGAAAATGAGAATGTTTAATACAAATCCAACATATCTATATTTGCTCTCCAAGGAAGCTCTAAGCAAAACTTGACCAAATTAAAAATTGTACGATGCAACATAGACAAAAGAGTTCTAGTTCTGAAAACTTATTCTTTCGGGAAAGGAATCTAAAATGTAATTATTTAGACAACAGAACAGGGGAGGTTTTTTTTCCACATAAACCAAATACAGAAAGTAACTTCATACCAACTGTATTTAGATTGAAGTTTCATAGTTTGATGAGGCTTATCTGCAGCAGGACTAGAAAGCCCACCTCATCAGAGAATCCGCTATGAAATATACTAGGTAGCAAATGATCTGAAGGGAATATGTATATATTTCTGTAAAAAAAAAATAGGACAAAAATGAAATTGAAGCAATACTTAACATTTAAGCATGACAATGATCTGAAACAGGAGTTAATCTCCCTAGGACTGAACGAGAAATAAGGAATGAATAGTTCCTGGCAGACTCGTTAGGCCATGGAACTTGGGTAGCCAACAGACAAGTCCAGCAAAAAACTAGGGGTGGAAAAATTACAAAGAAACTATATGAACTAGAGGTGATGCAGCACAGCTGTGGCAAAATTCAAGTAACTGAAAGAGAGAGAGTGATAAATACAAAGGACACATAAGACGCACAGAATCTACAACAATTGATATTAGCAAGTCAGGGGTGGGCAATTGTGTCTCTGCTTCAACACACCTGAGTCAAATAATCAGGTCATTAGTAGAACTCCAAAGAACTACTGGGAAAGTGTTTCAGCCATCTGATTCAGGTGTGTTGAAATACAGATAAATCTAAAACTTGTAGGACACCGGCCCTCGAGGACCCTAGCTGCCTACCCCTGGTTTAAGTAATCAGGAAATGCTTAAAACACAGGCAGAAAAGAAAACCAAAAACACAAACACATGTGGATCTTGAAAATAAACAAATACATTTCCACAGCTTAAGCGTTAACTCATAAAGGAAAGAAAAAAAAAACAAAAAAAAACTAACTTGAGCAGTGTCTGGGAGAGGTTCTTGTTAGACTAAGGCCAGATAAATTATAGGACCACAAGAGAGGGATAGAAACACAAAATGAGGAGCCCAGTCAAAAAATACACATTGAGCAAATGTAATAAATTGCACATTTCTGTACAAACACAGAAGTTCTCTATTGTAATGCTGTCAACAGTTAAAAGACGAGCACATAGAAAAAGGCATAAATTTGTACCACTTGGGTGCAGTTTCTCTGCCCGTAACCTCCCTGCTGGCTTTAGCTCCTGGCTATACATTACTGCATCCCTGTTTCATTGTCACACTTATTGCTAGTCCCTGTAGAAAAGTCACATCTATAAAATGACAAAACATGGCAAAATAAAAATAAATGACTGGATGCAACTCTAAGAAAACTTGAAAGACATTATCAACGCCAGATAGCTGTTTATTTCGAGTCTTCAATGCAAAACAGGGCTTCAAAGCTACTTTTAATCTCATAATACACCCACACATTTACACAGAAAGACACACACATACACATAAAGGCAGTAAACATCATTTAAAATGTAAATGTAATAACAGGACAAGTGTTGCAAAAAGACTGAAGGAGTAAAAGAGGACTGGTGATTGCACAAAGGAGGAGAAGAGATACTAAAAGAGGAAACAGCAGGAGATGATGAGAAAGCTATGGATCTAAAGGGGCCATTGAAATGAGATGTAACAGAGAAACAAGCATATTTTGATAGTCTTTTATGAGAAGTCGGTTGTTTAGTTCAGTGTTCTTCCTAGATCTATGATATTTCTCAAGTAGAGATTCAACCAATGTACTTGAGTTGAGTTAAAGAATCAACAAAATATGATTTTTGAACATAAATACTAACAAAAGTAAAAAAGTAAAAAAAAAAATTCCTAAAATCTTTCATTTTTGAGATTATTTAAAATATGTCTTATTTTATTCCAAGAACCACTTTTGAGTACAACAATACATTAGATTTCACTTGTGCCATGATAATAAAAATATAAATCACATTTCACCTATGTTAACTGCTGCCTCAGTTATGGAGTCAAAATCGGAACAAAAACACCTGGGTAAAGATGCAAGGCCCGAGTGATTGGGTTTGGTGGCAAAGAAGGATTTTAGAGAAATATGAGTCATGTCATGTTAAAAACCTGCGGCTATGTGCTTCAGGGCTTTGAAGAGAGAACCTGAAACTTTTGCTCTATTTGTTCTGAATATCAGAGTCTTATGCAGGCTTATTTCAAGATTGGCAAAAGAGAGAATCAGATGTACATGTGGAACATGGTGTTACCTGTTTTTGTTTGTTGTTTTAAATAGCAGTCGTAATCCAAAGCCAGTTGATCAATGATTATCAGGAAAACAAATGCCTGAAAATCTTAGCATCCAAAGTATTTTTCTCCAAAGTGTTTTTTTCAATAGACAAAAATAAGTTCAGAATTTATAACAAGAACAACCACAAAATATTCCCATAACACTGGGAACAATCTGTACAACTGCCTATTCTATTTATTATGATCTTATCAGGTTCAAGGAATCCTGGAAGTGTCTGAATAGGAATAGTCTATTTAAATCAAACACAATATATGTAGCAATAAAAGTCCAGCCATTAACAATTATATTAATAATCCTTAATACACTGCCACCATTTAATGAAATATTAGCACAACAAAACATATTAAAAGACATCTGATTCATGGAATAACAAAGTGGGATTAAATATGACACAAATAGGTTTTCTTGGTGAATTTTTAAATAAATAACGGCTTTCATGAGTTAAAGAAATGCACAATAACTGTATTTATTTGACTTGAAATCCTGAAAGGGAAAAGCAAAAAAAGATTACCAAAAAGAAGTTTTAGGCAGAGGAAGGGCTGTGAGAGCTTAGGTTAAAACAAAAACAATGCAACGATTAACAAAACAGAACGGACGCTAATATGATACGTGCAGATGATATTTTTGTAATGGATGGATGGATTTTAATCCTGAAAACATAAAACTGTTCAATTTGTATTAGAAATGATCTTCATACAAGTTGATATGATTACTGCCCAATGCTTTTAATGAATTCAGATGCACTATACCATTTAAATTTGTTTCTGACATGCTGTATGCTTACAACTGTTTGTATATATTTTCATCTTGGCTTTTAAGAAAAACAAATTTGACTTTGTTTTGGTCACTTTATGTTTAATTCAAGAGCCAATTAGTGAGGAGTATGACTGTTCAATTTCAACATTTCTTACTACAAATAGAGTTCTTGAGGAACAGTGCAGTGGTCAAGACAAACCTTCAGTTAGTACTGAATAAAATAGAACAAGTAAAGGCGTATTTGCTTTTCACTAGCACTCCAGGACACACACAGAAAAGTACATTTTCTGTCAAATAAAAGGTACTGCTGCACAACTTGGCAAAAATATGACAGCTGGATAAAATCAAACCACTTTCTGCAGAACAGAAATAAAAGAAAAGCTAGATTTAGTAAGTTAAAGTCAGCTTTATATCATATTGATGAATTGGTCATTGTATGTCATTGGCCTCCAAAAGACACTGTCATGCTTATAGAACATATTTAAAAACATAAATAGGTTTTAATTTTAACATTTTAAGACATGACTTTAATTTTTTTATAGTTTGGTTGAAATCGGACAACATTTGTCTGCTTATCTGCACCTTTAGCCAATTACTTGGGCGCAGAATCTTTATTTTGCATGCTGTCTGGCTATTCATTAGACTGGAGGAAAATGAGATGCATTCTATCCTCTTTGCTTTGTCTACATGTTAGAACTTGTGAATAAACCTTTGCATGTTATTATAATAAAGTGGTAGCAACATTTTAGTTTTATTTTAAGTTAATTAGCAAAAAACAGCCACTGTGTGTCTATCTGCGCCAGTTTCATTAAAACACTTTCTATTTTACAAGAGCAAAGGGCCATAGGAGTTTAGTATTATTTTAAATATGACACTGGGTCACAGCTTTGAACTTTTTATTTCATAAGAAATACTAAAGTATAAATGTTTCTAACATTCTTTGTTTTCAAAATTGTTCCATATAAATAACTAATTTGTGAGTGGTCTGCATTTCTTAGACCCGTTACATTTGTGTGTGCCACTTTAGTGCGAAAATGTATGTTGCCATGTGCTGAAAACATTCTCTTGGTTCAAGGATGATCTAAAGGTTCCTCCAAAGCTATGTTGAGTCCTTAAGCACAATTTTTGGAAATAATAATTCCCTTGACTTTAATCGTTAAATGATTTAAAGTATTCACTACATTTTGGTTTAAAATAAGATGTGAAGAGACCAAACTTAAGCTAAATGTGCACCAAATTCAAATGTGTAGATAGAAACCTCAAAAAAAGATTTTATTTCACATTAAATAAATTATATAATTTAAGATATCTATGTCTGTCTTAGTGGGCATTAACATAAACCTCAGCGAATAACTGAGCCAGCTAACAAGTCATACAGTTAAAACAGTGGTTGAACTTGTTAAAATCCCTATCCAGTGTACTTTTGTGTGGTCAACAAAATCCAGAATACAACGACAAAATTCACTGAGATAATTGTAGGTTAAAAAAGCAGCATTCAAGTCATGTTAATAGCCTTCTAAGCATACCCAAGTTGTGTAAAATTGAACAGAACTCAGCCTGTCAGAGCTTCTTTGGTTTTAAGTTGCACCCGAGTATCCATTTAAATATTTATGGGTACCTGTATGGGACAGTTACGGCATCACTTCAACCCTGCCAGATTCAGGACAGGAACATTAAACAGGAAATTGCTTTTGGGACAACTAATCAGAAGCAGCCACAAATAAACAGGAAGGACCCGTCAGAGCGGTCATGTCAGGTGTCAGTCAGTTTAAAAATGGCCTGACCACATCTCTCAGTGAAATGTCCATCAACTTTGAATGCGTTCTCTGTAAGAAAGAGTACCTTACATTGTATCAATATTTCCCAAAGGCCTCTACATGCCTCTTCATGACTTACCTAATATTTTGAGTTTCATATTTTATTGACCTTATAGTTCAAAGGTTTATGATGAATAATTTAACACAACATTTAGTTGGTTAATCAAATATGAAAAAAATATGTGTTCATGATAAAGTTTTTATCTATTTGACAGAATAAGATGAATGCAAAGGTAAATCTGTGTTTGGTGTAATTTCACTGCTACAGGTTATATCTTCTCCCTGTGTTGCAGTGGGTGTGCTGACAGGAGTCCCTTAATATTACACTGTCAGAACCAGGCTTTGTGTTTGAGTAGTTGAGTGTGTGTAATCTATCGAAGTCTGGTGAAACGATCAACAGCTCACCCTGTCAGAGGGCCACTTAAGGCGTGACAGACATCAAACATGCACACACACAAACACACAATGGTATCGGGAGTAAAGTGGATGATGTGGACTGCTCTATTAGTGGCAGCACTTAATGAACAATTATTCTCCCTTTTTTTTTGTTTTCATTTACCGTTATTCTTTCTATGTCCATTGCTTTACTGGTTTGTCTGTTGACAAAATCATTATGTTTCTACGAGAAGGTACAGTCATAAATTATTTTTACATACAGGGGACATTGTCGAAGTCACAAAAGTAAAAAATTGGAATCTTAAAAAATCTTTTTTATAATTGCATTCGTTACCCAGAGAGCTTGCATTTGAAAAAAAAAAAAAGACATGTTGATGCAGTTTTTTCACATTTACGTAAGATGCTATTTTTTACAGTGTTTCAATTATATTTTACATAAGTATCTTTGAGTATAATATCACGGGAACAAACTGAACAATAAATAAACTCTCTTTATATAAATTTTATTTTATTTTTTTTCTGTAGTGCTACAATAACAGGAGGATTTGGCGTGCACAGTAGTTATTCAAAAACAGATAATCTTTACTGTACCTTCAATCATATGTGCCTATTATTGAAGCCAGATACTTTTTTTTTGCTTTTATACTCATAAGATTTTCTCTGTGACTTGAAATAGTGAAATCCCCTCCATTCTTAAACCTGAGCATCTCTCCTCGCTTTCACTGCCCGTTCTAAGCCTTCGATGGATACATGTGATATTCTGAGCAAACCGTTGTTAATCTCAGCTGTGTTCTAAATATAAAAAAGCCGAATGTGTCCTGAAGTGCCAATTTTCACACTCAGCTACTGAAAATGGCATTGAAAAATATGTCAATTATCCCCATGTTCTATGGGAGTAATTCAGGACAACCACAGCTGATCAATCAGGAGTTGTACTTATTCAACCTAACAACACAAGTAGTTGTCTTTTTATACTAAAGGTTCCTCTTCAAAATGTATAGAATGTTTAAATGAAAAAGGCAACAGTTCTTTTTATTGGTAACAAATGTTAACAGTAAATTTATAATCAATCTTATTTTTTAAATAGTAACCAGACCTGTATTAATATATATAGAGCAATTGACCTTTAAGCATGGGCCAAGCATGTCCAGTTGCTTCCCAACAAGAGCCCATTGTCTGTAACAACTTTTTGTTTTTGTTTTTCATTGACACCTAAATTAGTCTTACCATATGCTTGGTGCTTCTGTGCCGCTGATTTCAAGAAAGTCATATTTGTCTTCTAATAGGAAGTCGATGAAAACCAGTGCGATACTGTCTCCTGGTTCAGCAAGGATTGACCATGTGCAATCCAGGTTGTTGTCATACTCTGCTGGATATCCAGGGCTTGCGATTGAACCTGCCGTTCCTCGTAACGTACCGCCACACGCTCCCTCGGCTGGTAATAGATGAAAGACATAAACAGAATTATAAGCATAGAAAGGGGAACTTGGCTATATATGCCCAGCTGTTTTTTTTACATCAGATTTTTTGATGAAATATTCTGTTACGTCACCTTGTTTTTCTAAGGTTTTTATTTGTTGAAGTCATTTTTATTTTTTTTTAAGTAGAATTATCACGCATAAACTGTTAGTCAAGGAATTAGCATGTGTAACAATACTACAGAAACTGTTGCATCGTTTATATTTTGTAGTACTTTAATTGGATGTGTAATATTTGAAAATGTCACAAAGAAAACGATTCTACACATTTTCTCCAGTCTACAAAAAATAAAAAAAAATAAGGGCTATTTAAATGTAGATATATTTCATGTGAATGTATATGTAAGGTTTTTTTTTAAATATATATAACCAAAATGATTTATATCCCTGTCAATTGGTTTTGTACGTTACAGAATTAATAGACACACGCAGACTGTATGGTCGTAATAGCAAGCAAAGGTGAGGGCACCTTCTTGTAGTTGGAAAACAACTTCCCGTAGTTGTACTTCTATTCAGTTGCAATCCACGTTTTAATAGTTAAAACCTAAAGCTGACAAGAGAAGATTCCAAACTTTAAACACAAGGGCAACTGATTTTGCACAACAATAAATTACTGACTCATTTGCATATATTCTGTTTGGGCGAAGACTTTGCCCATTTTAGGCAGGTCTGGATCCATTGGATGGAGAGCTGGTTAGAAGCTATATGAGCTAAAACCTCTCAGAGTAGGGAGTTTTGCTCTGGCACAATGTTACATTTACTGTAAATTATATTAAAATGAGATTTACCTGATTAAAAAGGATTTTATTTTTTGGGCCGAAACAGTGGCAGTACTAAAACATCTGATAAGCAGTAATGTTTGTGACTCAAAATGTTATTCTGCTTTTGGATGCAAAAGAGTAGAATATCTAGCTATTGCAATGAATAAATAAAACATGTGATTTTGACTTTGGCTACAAACCTTTCTGAGAAAAGTTACTTTTTGATGATATCTGCTGGTCTGGTAATATAATAACTTAACTGTGTTTTTTTTTGACAACTACCTTACCTCTTTTTGTAATCTAAAAATGTAATGTAATATGAAAATATATTTGTCACAAACTATACAAGAAAGTATTGTACTAAAATAAGTACATTAAATGCACTTTTTCAGTGCAAAAAGACTGAAGTTAACAAAAGTGCAGTACTAAACTAAACTACTAAATACAATACTTAAAAGTATCGTTGCCTTACCACTTTTGTTGATCTTTTTTTAATTTCAATGATTGTTCAGTTGCTTAAGCTTACATTTCTTTGAAAGAGTTGACCAAGCCTGAACTGAACTACTTAACAATAATACTGCCCCCATCTGGCAGTACTAATATCCACATGTATGTTCTTGCATGTTGAGTGCCAGATTATTAATAGGGTCTTTGCCAGGGGATTTTGGGCTCCTTCCAGTTCACATTGCAGAGTAATTGGAGTCAGACCTTTATGAGTTTTAAAGAACATCAATACACTAGGGCTTCTCATATTTCAGCTCATATTAAGGTCCTTCAATTCTTATGACCTTCACTATATATCTTAATCTTATACTTCCCCAAAAGTTTTATTTCCCTTGTCCAACAAAAGATGCAGCAAAGGAAGCATAATTTGGTTCCTCTGAAACAACAATCAATTAACAACAATCTCAGTCATAAATCCACAGCATTGTGATTACATTTTAAAATGAAAGAAGAAGAAAAAAAAAATACCTCGACAAAACGGTAATGGGAAGTCCCACTGTGCTCCACTGCCAGGTGATACAATGCATGTGAGGGTGCTGTGACCTTCCAGGACGAAACCCTCCTCGCAGCTGTATCGGATCTTGTCTCCCATGTTGTACCTCGATCCATGAATAATTCCATTTGGAATAAGGCCAGGTGTGCCACAAGTGTGGCTTGGCAGGACTAAAATGGAGACAGGAGGAAAAAAGAACATTAGTCTGACTATTTAAACTCTAAAGAAGCAATATTTTACTAAAAATTCACAAATAATTTATACCATCTAATGATATAAGATAAAAAGCACGTATAAAGAAAAATGTTTTTGCCAGTGTAAGATTCCAGGCAGTAGACAGCGTTTGGAATCACATTTCATAATCTTTAGGCTATTCACATTATATGACAAACACAACACATAAAGGAACCAACGCTTCTGTTTTTCCTATAAAGATCCCTTTTTTGCTTTAAATGTATATTAAACAGCAAAGTCTTCATTTTACAAAGTCACAACAAAAAAAATAGATAAAAAACAAAGAGTTAGCAATACCATATACACAAACGATAAGGGTGTTTGTTTTCCTACAATCCCAAAAATACTCCAAAATGACTGCGCGGTATTTAGATGTCTGGCTGGCGTTTTGCATTCCGATATGCGTTTTTTGATGCCCATTCTTAGATGACACAGCAGGGTCTACAGTTGGAGCTGCTACAGGCAGCTCATGGTCTAACTAGGCCAAAATCAACTGTGACTGTAGCCAACGCGCCTTAGCTCCACAGAAGGGCCAGATAGACAGTGACTGCATTACAACCTGGACAAACTCCACTGGCTCTAACCGCGGCATACACTGTGTGTTTATTTGTATAACTGGAGCATGTTAACTTGGTTAGTGTGTAATGTTTGTATTGAATGGTTTCGATGTGTGTGTCTATCTGTGTGGGATAGAGAGCAGAGTGTGTCTGGATGTAGCGGGTATTCAGTCAATCTGTGTGTTTGTCTGTGCTGTTCCAATTAAACGGCAGCATGGTAATTAGACAAAGCTTCATCCTGGAGACCCCGAGAACTAGGACACAGAAAAAAAAGAAAGAGAAGAGGTGGTAAGAACACATAAAGAAGACAGCAAGAGGTCTTAAACCAAAAGACAACTGAAGCGGCAGACATACAGTAAGATGTGGGGGACAGACTGAAATGAGATTAAAGGAGAAAAAGAAAGCAGGATGGAAAAAAGATTTCTGACAGAGATTAAAACTTAAGTAAACTAATTGCAATGGACTCTAGACATGCATAATTCACTCTAATGGACCCATTATTTCAGTTGTATGTAATATTGCTTCTGAAGCAAGTTACTCACAGTCAGCTGACTATGCTGTCTGTCTTCAGAGCAAACATGCTGCCCACATGCTTTGTTTTAATAAGGTGAGGCACACAACCAAACCCAGAATTTATTCTAAAGCTGAAGCAAAAGGCCAGCAGGATGGAAGGAAGAAATGAAAAGGATTTAAAATGAAAAGAATCAGCAGTGAAAGTCACATTGTTAGTCAATTATTGGACAACAGAGTCCAGTTTCTGCCAGGTTGGTGTGTTAAAGGAAATAGAAAAATCTGCCTTGTGCACACAGGATTTCTCTCATTTGAACAGAGGAAGAAAGGAAAGGAATCAGGGGGGATTTCTGTAGAATATAGTGCACAAAAGTGCCGCTACTACCCTGCATATCCTGTGCACAACTACACATACCTTTCGCTCCAGGTCCACAAAACAATGTCCTGTTATCTCTTGTGGATAACCTGCAGACTTGCTGTACAAATTCCAAGCTCAGGGACAGACTGTTAGGACTGACCACTTTGACATTATTATGACAACAACTAAAACATTATTTTGATATTTTTTTTGATATTTTGATTCATATATATTCACTGTGAAGGCAGGAAGCTTTATGGGTTGATGCTCTTCTTCAGCCGTATATAACATAGGTACCTAATATGCTATGGATAGTTGTGTATTTATTTCTTTGAAAATGGTTGTAAGATTTACCCAACTACACAACAAAATCTTTCGATATAAAAGAAAGAATCTTCAGCATAAGCATGAACTGAGTACAGCGGAGGCCCATTTTCCTTTACAAGAAAACACAGCAGTTGCCCAAAGTGATAATGAAGTCAGACTCAAGAATCATTTAAACATATTTAGGTGCAAAACACAAACATTTGCTTACGTATTACCAGTTAATACAGTGAAATGGAAAAAAGTTAGTAAGGCAAAAAGAATAAATATATATAATATACTTTTACAATTTATTTAGATGTTAATGTCACAAGCAATAACAAAAAAATGAATGTACATATTTTTATAGAATTTAATGAAAGTAAAACAAATATATACATATAGATTTGTTTTGTATTTTTTAATCTTGTTTATTCAGCTCCTGATGTTTTTTTTTGTTTGTTTGTTTTGTTTTTATAATGAAAAAAAAACTTTTGTTTTTTGCTTGTTTCTTTTTTTTACTACTGATACACTTGGCTGTTTTCATGTTTAATTAAGCTAAAAAAATACTAAACTTTGTTCACTTTTTAACAGATACAATGAGGCTTGAGCAAGGAATATATAAAAAATATTACACCATGGTTTCATTCTAATGCACACAACAGCACTGACACCAAGATATCTGATTAAGTAGCTGTAGATGTTTATTCAACAATTGATTTATATGAGAGAAGTAAAACTTAATACATAAATTTATAATTAATAAAAAATGCAAACACGGAACCTATAAAAACTGGTTAGATGTTTTAGAGGATCCATTGTGTGGGTTATTTGATCTTGAAGAGTGCTCAAGATAATTTGGCCTCTTATCTTCTCATTAGGCTGCTACTGTGGAAATAAAACCTCCAAACTCATAGAGACGTCCTTCATACACACCCCTCTGTTTGCAAACCTGTTTCACTTCATTGAAAGTTTATTTCCTTTAAACAGAATACCTAGAGTTGCTGTACAACAACAATTGCATATCCAAGGCAACCAAATCTATTAAACTAATACACACTAACTAGTGTTGCTTGGTATTTACATTTAAAAGAAAATACTCCACTTTCACTGTTATTCCTCTAGTGTACAGTCTGATTATTTGCTAGATTTGGCAACAATTTTTACCAGGACATTATAATATGGCAGCCACAAAAATGTGATCATCCTATGACTTCCCAGCAAATGATTCGATTTGGGAATTGGAATCACAGCTGTGTGGTGTGTGAGGCAATAAGGAGACATTTTATCCATCTGCACCAGCAATCCTCGAAGGAAAATCTGAGTGCCAACCTCTTTATCTCTGTTGTTTTGTAGACATTCCTATATCCGTGTGCATACTTGTAGTTCTGTTCTATGTATTTATGTATTTACTGCCTTCATATGTCCCATAATGTCCATTAAAGACTTTATTGATGGGTTGCTGTAGATCTTGGTTAGATTAGGGTTACATAAAAAAATATATTTCCTCTTTTTTGCTCGTCTGTTGCTGAGGACTGAGTAAAAAAAACAAAAAACTGAGATGGACAAGTATTGTTAGCAAATATGGGGAAATGGAAGATATAGAATAAAACACTGAAGAAAACAAGTAAGAAATGAGTGTGAAAAAAACCACAAAAAAATAAATAAAATTCAGTCCCATCATGAATTAATTTCTATTGATTGATTGTTTATTTTGTTAATAATTGTTTGTAAATGCCAGAAGGTCAATTTTAATGGCTGTATTTTGTAGTTTAAGTACCACTGAGAGTTTCCCTCAATTGTGTAAGTTCTGAGGTTTTTTTCTTCTTGTTATAACTTTTGCTGATTTACATTAATTACGATCCTTGTGTTCAGTAGTTTTATTTTCTATCTATTTGGACATTTTGATGAATAATTGGTCGTGTTAAATTTCCCAAGATCTGTGCTGCCACTCATTACTACTTTGTGATGATTAAATGCTATAGGAAATGCAAGCTCCACAGTGATCTAATGTCTGATAATTAATTAACAAGCTGATAAAGCTATATGTAAAATGTATATGTTTAGATTGTTCTTTACATTTAAGTTACAGTCTATTGGTTTAATTGATTTAAAAAAGTTAAACATTTAAATTGTTACATTCTTACCAACCAATTTACTGACCATTTACACATAGTGTAGTTTCAGTTTTGTAGTACTTACTTCATCTGAAGAAAATAACACATTTTTGAGTTGTAAAGTTGATTACCTAAGTACCTCTTCAGGTTATTTCTGTAAGTGCATGGTATTGAGCTTTAAAAATGTTTGATTATCATAGTCATCCTTACACAGGACTCTTAACTTCTCTGTAATGTGCCTTAAAAATAAATCCAACATGCTCTTAATTCACACCACGTAACCTGAATCAGGCATTGTTGGAAATAGACAACAGTGGCTTGAATAAATTATAAAACTTTATTATGTGCAGCTCAACAGGGTGATCGAGAATGATGATGATACATCTGTCTAGTGGTAAAAATCAACCACAGGACAAACCTTGCTACAGTGACAGAATACGTGTGCGGCTTTGGGTAGAGGATTCTTTCCACATTGACTGGGTAATGCTCAATCTGTAGCATTTTCATGAATAGCTGTACATTTGTTGTTTAGGAATAGAAATTAAGATTGTTGCACGGACAGTATTTGTACCCCTAGCATGTAATGTGCCACAAGCCACAGTTGGAACGGATGTAGTGAGTGATGAACTTGCCAAAACCCACACATTTCTTACCAGATGTCCAGAGGGCTTCAAAGTTAAAATTAAGCAGAACCACAACAAATGTCAGGGAGAAAACTGCTAAAAAAAAAAAAAAAAAAAAAAAAAAATATATATATATATATATATATATATATATATATATATATATATATATTATTTATTTTTTTTTCATTTTTTTCTTCAATATTAGCTTTTAAAGAGATCAAAAGTTAGGCAGTTGTATTTCTGTAGATACATCTATCCATTTTTTCCATCCTGCTTATCCTTGTGGGTATTTCTGTACAATTATTATATAATTATTACAATTATTTGTCCAGCATTGCTTGCACAGTAAGTAAGGTTTTAGGGCTAAGAAAATAACTGTTTTGCATATTAAGCAGATTTCTGAATAAAGCGTGAGTGTTCGGATATATTTACCTACCACCATTGTTTTCATTCCAAAGCTCTCTAGTGAAATAGTTTAAATGAGGTAAAAGAGGGATCATTTTTTTTGCTGCGTAATATGTAAAAACAAATCTCTCAGAGGGTCTAATCCATAATCCATTAACACTTTCACTCAAATATCACAATGTAATGTTTTATTAATATTGCAATCAGTTCTCTGCTATAATCTGTGATTCTTGATTTGGAGCTTTGCGGTTGGAAAGATGTCAATGCCCCTGAGCTAAATGGACTTCCCTACACAGCAGGTACTCCCTTAGTGTTAATCTATTAACAGCTTCTCTGACGTTTGTACTTAACAACTCTATGTGAGCAAACTGCACTGGGCCTTCCAAACAGTTGGGATTACAAATTGCCGGTGTTGGTGAACAGAAGCATCTCATCAACTGTTGATTGGTGCTACTTTTAATTTGTCAACAACTAATGTGACACTTCAGGCAGCATGCCAAGAAAAGGAAAAATCAAAATACATTACAACTATTTTTTTCCCCATTTCTTGCACACTTTCACTTAAATAAACATCTATGTGCAACATTTAGGAGACGGGTAAAGTTAAAGAACAGGTGAATAACTAACCTGTTAAGAAAGTAATTATGGTATTTAGACAGGGATTTGGAATAAATCATCCACAGTTTTAAATAATAGAATGAGGCATTTAAACCATCATAAAATGGAAGATGCAAATAATTTCAAGCTAGGCTATTCCAATACTCTCCAGATCTGAGATGTTTTTTAGGTGCTTTAGTAATACTAATCCAGTGTTGCTGTGTTTTAGCAGGAGACACTGGCTTTTTATATTTAGCAATAGCAACCTTAATGTTTTGTAATCCGGCTGTTTGTTTTAATAGTTTCTATACATTTCATGATGTATGTCAGTGTGCTGAACAGAAACTTGTTCAAAACAAGGTTTCCAGCAAGAAATGCAGCTGGCAGAAATTGCAAACACAGTTGGCTGTTTTTTCTTTAAATATCCACTTGTGGAGTTTTTAAGCCCATGTGAAAAAGTATGTGAACATCACAATTGCATCACGTTTTGTAAATGCAATTTTATTTTGAAATGTCATTTAGAACTGTGATACATGTTTACAAACACTAGTGTTTAAAATAGCATTTGAAAATTGCACTTACAGACATTTTTTCAAGTATAATTATGTGTAGATGAAGTTTCTTCATTAACAGAAAAAATAAATAAAAAAGAATAAAGATCTATCATCTACAGTAAGATGTATTATACAGTATATAATAGATAGAAAGATAGAGTAGCAATCTAGCTAGATATTTAGTTATGTAGACAGACAGACAGACAGACAGACAGACAGACAGACATCCTTTCTTACCTGATAAGAAAAAATATAAATGCAATATCATATATACTCTGAAGTGTAAACAACTTGATATTTTTCAGTTTATAATATCTTGCAAATACATTAACAAAAAAACAAAAAAAACAAAAAACAAATAGTACTTGGCTTAATTGTACCAGAATAGCAGATGTTAATAGGTATGCACATTTTTAAATATATTGATGAGTTTTGTTACTGCAAATTTACATAAGTACATTTGTATTTGTATTATATTGGGAATAAAAAAAAATTTTTTTTTTTACTGTTTGTATTAAGTCTAAATATAAATTAAGAATTATGTTTTACTTCCTATTCAATATTGGTTTATCAAAATTAGTAACAAACACATTTTTCAAACAACACATTCCCATAACTACTGTTATTTTAATTTGCACTGATTAACAATAATTAAAGTTGATATTAAGCTTAGAGGAACACATTTAATTTGATGTATACTGGCTAATGTGCCCTCAAAAATATGTGCACCAAAAAACCTTACCATTTAAAATAATTTTGTATGTGCATCTATACCTATTTTTTTACAGTTCTGCCCCTATAAAAATAAGGTTAGGTGCCTTAGGGTGAGGGAGAAAACTATATAAAAATGTCAATGATATTACAAATAAGATTTTTTATTTCTGTGTTTATTGTTTTGGTACATGCAGCCGCTATCACACAAACTGAATACACAAAATTCTGTTAACCTCTTTGATTCTTATTTTTATATGCTGGATGTTAAGGTGTTTGATTTGTTGCAATGTTTTAGGCATTCAATATCAAAGATCGTCATTAAGGAAGAACTGACTTCATTTTCTTCTACATCAAGCAGAATAACACCAAATAAATCTCTACAGGACTAAACAATGCTGAGAGTGAAAAAATAGTGCGTAAAATATTTAAATACAAAAAAAACAACATCTATCTATATATATGGTTATGCAGTCTTCCAAGTAAACACATATCCTGTTTATTGCTACAAAATTGTGAAAAAAAAGGTAAAATTCTGCTTGCGTGGAGTAGATGTATTAAAACGCATTAACACTGCCGTTCCTATGCTCCCTTAGTGGAAAATATATTAGCTAGGCAAGTGACATTTCCAGCAGTGCCTCTCATCAATCATCAGCTAAACAGAGTAATCACTGTAGCAGCGACACTTTGTTTAACACAAGCTCTCCACAGCCTTTCCAGCTTGACTAGGGAGCCAAGATGTATAAAACGGTAATGCACAATATCCCCTTGCTGGGAAGGCCAGCGCCGTAATAATCACCAGCAAGAGAATCAACAAGTGTTTACCATCAGGCACAGAGCAGGGACACATGCCTACTGTGACAGTGAAGCCTCTAAAAATCTTTTGCATTCAAAGTGCCTTAGGCTTCTATTTATCTGGTTTTTATCAGTGTGTTGATTTTGTAAAATCATATTAAATCATCATCAGAGTAAATGCACTGATAATTTAAATGCTATTATAACATCTGATTTTTTAATGTGAACTTTATGAATCCAAACTTAGTCCTATTGCAGTGCATATTTATCCGAAAAGTCCAAAAAAGAAAATAAGTTCCACAACTTTTTACATAAAAGAGCACAGAGCTAGGAGAACCATTACTTCTAGACATTACTTGTTAAATTGAGGATTCAGGCCTCCGCCTTTTTTGGCTTTCACACCTGCTTTGCTCTGTTAAAAGGGCCTTTGGCACCTTTCTCCTGCTCTTTTCTTGTGTCTTTTTTCGAGCTGTGAGATACATTTCCTCTTAGCCATCTCTTTTTTTTCATAGCAGGACTGACAGAGGCATCTAGGTCCCATTATGATTCTTTTGGATTTAAATTACAACCTCTGTTCTGGTAATATGAGGACAGAGGTTGACCTGCATTGTCACGCTCAAGATTAGTTTATTTTAATATTTCAAATTGATAATCTCAACATGTCCTGTTGGATAATTATTTTCATGCCTTGCACTTAGACGCCCTTAGCATAAAGTCTGTAGGAGGCTGACAGAAAATGTCATATGTCAAAACTTTACCCTTTAAAAATTATAACTGCTTGGTCTGTGTAACAGCAATGTTAAATTAAAAATGAATGACAAGGAAGTAATATTTGGAGTATAAGAACTACACTAACCCAATGAGGGCATAAGTCAATTCTCATTAGCAACCAAAACAGATTTGGATGGAATAAAATAATTTCCACCAAAGGTCAGTTGTATTATAATTATTAATCAGAATGCATGTTGAATCTGATCATTATTATATTTTACATATATTTATTTATTTATATTTTATTAATATTTTATCATTATAGAATAAACGCCTTGCTGCATCTATCTACATTAACAATATGTGAAAATGTAATATGTCAAGTAACAAATTAAAATTTTGTTCAAATGTTGTGTATAACCTCATCATAATAGTTATTAATAAAGATAAATTAATTTGAAATTGCAGTGGTATAGACCCTTGTTTAACACAGTATTTCTGGCTATTGCTGCATGCAAAAATAACAGGACACGTTTGGGAAAAAAAAAAATTACCCTGGCTAGTACACCAGTTACCCTGGCAACGGTGACCTAGCCCCAGGCAAAAGAGTGCTGGAAGGGACAAAAAGAAAAAAAGCATCAGTCAATGCCTGTGCAATCCAGAGATGATGTACGATTTTATTTCCCTGTAAAACACAGCATAAACATAGGTTGCCAATTTTAATTTTCAAACACAAATGCTACTCACAAACTCCACCCCAAAATCCAGTATTCACAGCCTATGCACTGCACTGAACACACAGAAGGAGGCATTATTGTAATGAGCACCAAAGCATCCAAAATGAACCATTCAAGCTCCAATAACATATTAGAAAAATGGCCACAAGGAATGATTTGCTCAGTGACTGTTTCGGACAATGTAAAGTGGAAGAGAAGAAGCTAACAGAACCATTATGGGAGGAAAAATGCAATCATCATGAATAATTCCACCGACAGAAGCACTGATCATGGCAGCACAGGAGCAGGCATTTACTGTAGCATCAGAGCAAAAGAAGCCAAGATACAGCATATCAGGCAATATCACAGGTGCAGACAGTGAATCCCACAGAAACCCCAGTTAAGAATGACCAAGCTAAGATCCTGTGTTACCTTCTGATTCAAGTGGACAAAATGGTGATGGCCGATTGATATCATTGGTAAAAATCAGAGGATGGCTGTTGCAATCATTGTGGCCATCCCTGAAGGCCATGGAGAGCGCCCCAACACAGCACCACCTACCAGACTCCCATCTTTTACCCAACCAATAATTCAGTATTTTTCAGTGCTTGTATCATTTGGGTGGAGTTTACAGAGCAGACTTACCTATAAAAATATGGCAAAATTATTTTCCTGAAGTTCTTCAGATTGAGTTAAACTATTATTGTAGATTAATAGACTAACATTGCTGTTCACAGTATATCATTTTTGATTACAAACAGGTGTAACAGGCTGAGTATGGGATCATACTTTGTTGATTGTTGTATTTCTTATTTTTCATTTTTATTGGTTTACAACAGTATGATGGTACTTCATTAGTAAATGTGCACAGGTAAGGGTATGCTAAGTTGTGTTTTTTTGTGTTTGTTTTTGGTATACAACAGTGAAATGAGTTTGGGGATTAATTTCTTTTCTCTTCCTCCTAGCCACTACAGAATGGTGCTCACAGTTGCTCCAATCACTTTTTATGAGCAGCGTTGAGCAACATTGAACAAAACGTAGAAAAAGCAAAAGGGTTATGGAAGAGTCTGCGGTCTTTTTTTTCATTTCTCACACCAACTCTGGGCAGTGTTCAAGCACAAGTGTCTCTTACTAGGGTGATTGAAGAATATTATTCTTTTCCTGAAGCAAATTTGTTCTTTTTTGGTGTTTATACTATTAACATATTGTTGTTATATACCGTTAACATATTTTTGTGTTATTGTTAATTAACAATGTTACACATTGTTGTTTAATTATGTTGTCATTAATACTCTTGAAATTATGATTTTTCACATGCCCAAAATTTTGTTGCCCCCTGGCTACCGGTACTAACCACATCCATTCCCAGTCAATCATCTTTTCTTGTTTCAAAAGAGAATCACCAACATAGTCTGTTCTTTTTTATCCCCTTGTCATCATTGCTATGACAACCCTGACCTGACCAGAGTCATGATGGTAAGAGTGTCCTGTCCTGAGAATGTGTTGTGCCAGTCGGATAGAAAATAAATAAATAAATCAAGAATCAACATTACTCACCTCGTCAGCAAGCAAATACCGTGACAGGACATGTGTGTACACATAAAAGTGGGCATGGAATGAAACCAGGAGGGTGATGCAGTTGCCCATTAAATATATTTTTATTTTGCCAAAATTCTTTAAACGTGTTTTAAATTAAATAAATAGTTCAAAATGTTTACTTATTCTTGTTTGTTAGAATCTGGCATGTCTATCTGCACGTCTTCTCTGGTGCTCGACTTGTCTGCTGTTAGTTGATATTTTACACCTGCATGCTGCAGAGACATCAGCTCTTGCTATATACCTAGTTATCTGCCCTTATTCAAAACTCTCCTATAGGCAGATGGTGTCAGGTTTTTAAAAGACCCTGTGTGAGTAAATGTCCATGCGTGCCTGCTTGATCTCAGATCTTGTCCCCTGGGTATGCTATCATCTCTAACCTATATTGGATACCACACCAGCTTCTGTCATCTGCAAACCAACCTGGTTTATGAACCTCAACCAGCTATACTTTATTAACCGATGATCTATCTACCTGATTCTGCCCTAGTGGGCGTGGCCTTCTTACTGTCCAACAACTACCAAATTTCCATAGGCAGAATCAGGCAGAATATTTTGTTCTGCCTGATCCTGTCTACACATGTTCAACCCGTTTTTTCTCCTATGACAAATTAGACCCGTCTTGCCCACGGATCTGTAAGACTGATTTAGTCCTTCAGTATATTTACCTTGCCTCTACCACGTTTATGATTCAGCTTGCTATTAAAGCAGTATGTCTCAGTTTATCCTTGACCCACAGTGATGTCACCAACTTCCTGCAAGCTATCTTGTTTGAATCTTTAAGTTAGGGTCTGAGAGGGGGACTCAAATCTGCAAGGCGGTTACTTTTAAGTCACGAAAACAAAGACTACAGACTTGACTTGAGCCTAGTCTGAGATTGAAGTCACATGTTTAAATTAAAAACAAAACTAATTTTTAAAACTATTTCTTTTTGCTCAATACCAAAATGTCATCACCAAAATCATTGAAAAAATCATAAAAAATCTAATGTTTATCTGCATAATGTTTGTCTGTGTCCCAAAGATTAAAGTGTTTTGGTCTAAATTGTGCAATTTGACTCAAGACCGAAAACCAAAGACATCAAGATGGTGGGTGTAGCTGCAAAGGCAGTGTCATGAAGTGAAACATGTCCTGTACTGACATTGTCAGAAACACTGCCCAGCAAAGAGGAAGCCATTACTCCAAAACAAACATAAAAGAATCATGTCCTGTAGTCTTTTAGAATTAATGTGGAAAAATTTGGCTGAATTGACCATTACATTTTTTAGGAAGGGAAAGCCAGGAATATATGGAACAACAGCTTAAGAAAAGTATGGCGTGGCAGTATCAGGAGGAATTGGTGTATCGCATGAAAGAGATTGCACCATAAACAAAGAACATTGTGTGGAGATATACTGTAGAAGCAGTATCCAAACACCTAAGCCACAAAGTTAAAGCAGTGGTGCAAATGGTTCTTCTAAATGGACAATGACCCTGAATATACAGCCAAAATTGGTATTTGCAAAGCAATTTCCCTGCGGGGAAGAGTAAAGTACTTCTATTCTATTCTATTCTATAACGCGACTTCAGGACAATGTCAGTGTTTTATTATTGCCATGACAAGGATCTGGAAAACGTGTTCGGGGAAGTCTAAAAACTTGACTTAGTTACACCAGTCATGTCAGCAGGAATGGATCAGAATACTGAATACCGTTTGACTCGCGGTATACGACTTCACGACATTGCTATCAAACAGTGGGAAAAAATGTAAACTTCAGATTTTGAAGAGGATAACAAATAAATATCTGGCCGATTATTTTCCCATTAATTGTGAATGTAGCAAATCCAAATAAATTTGGTAATTCTAATAATCTAAACAGAGGTCAAACTAAGGCTGTTATTAAAGATTACTTGAGTTTACGAATAATGTTGTCAGCACTGAGTTGCTGTAGTCTGTATTATGAACCTACTATTAAATGAGTGTGGATTGGTTTTGAACAAGATAAACTTAACTATCCTTTGACATTTCCTGTGTATTGAGCTGTGTGATTTCCTCATAATCTGTAACTGAATTTAAAATATATTAATTAATATCTATTTTAGTTTCTGAACAGAAATGCATGTTAAGATCATTGGTTTACAATGACATATTACCTCATAGCATATTGTATTCCTTACAGGCCAGTTCAATTGCTTAAAAATATAAAATGTTAAATTTCTATGGTTTAATTTAGACCTAAGGATTATATTTTAAACTAATAACCTAGTGCGCTCTGTATTTTCGGGTTGACTAAACATCAAGCATTTGATCTGAGAATGTTATGTTTCAGTAAATAGAGACTGGAAACCTGACTTGATCTTTGATTTGTCTTTTTTAACTTGGCTTGAATAAATTACTCTGCAGAAAAAGACTTTTATGTATCTGTGTAAAGTTAAGATTTCAATAATAAAACAATTATAAAACTAAAATATTTGTAGAGTTATGGTAATCCTCAAGCACTAAGTATTAATTCCATCAGACGCATCTAGCTGATCCAGAATTCTGCTGTTTGTTCCTTCTATAACAATAAGAAAATAGAGCTCATCATCCCAGTTCTAGATTCCTTAAAATGGCTACCTGAATGACAGAAAATAGACTTCAAAAACTGTTTTTAAATTTGCAGGTCAGTTCTGCATTCTTAAAATCAAAACCAAACATGGAGAAGCACCACCACGTTTTTATGCTGAAACTCAACTTCAAGAAAACTGCTAACTGCTGAAACATGGAATTCTTTTACATTAAAGCTAACAACTATTCGTCTTCAGTTTATGATAATGGTAAATTATTTTATTATAGTCTGTACTAAAACATTTGATCTTTTTCTGTGTATTGCAACTGCAATCTAGTATTTCTTGCTTGTGTGTTGTTTTATGTTTTTGTTGTCATATAAAGTGTGCTTCAATTCTGAAATGTGCTTTAAAAAAACAGATAAAAAACTGCCTTGCCTTAACGTACAGAATGCATGATTCCGGTGATGCTCAAATTGATTTAAAACAGGTGAATAGGCAAGTTAATCAGTGAGTGAGTGGGTCATTGATTAAGTAAGTTAGTAGTATTTATTTATCCTTTTCACAGAAACCTTCACAAAATTTTGGATTAGAATTTACCTTGCTCACACATTAACTTTGTTTTGTAGGTCAGACTGTGATAGTATTCATATGTTAGTTATTTAAAATTAGTATGCATATTCATACAAGAGCATAATAATTACTTGCGCAAATTTGGACCAATTATGTGAGTGAGCTTCTGTTTCTTTCTTTTTAAAATGTTATATTTCCCATCTACATAATGGGAGATAGGAGGTCAGGAAATAGTTCAGCAATAGTGCTGATTGCTTGAATGTTTAAATGGACATTAATCATGGTTGTCTCTGTTGGCTGTCCTTGTTTTCTTTTTTTTCAGCTCACACACATACATACACATACATACGCATAAGTGCAATGCATCTTCATTTAGTCCTGCTGTCCTTTGGGCACATTTACATTTGTCAACTCAACATACAAAATAGATGGATGGGCTTCTGATTTGTGTGTCTTGCTTTATGCTGCCATGTGTGCATGTATTCCATCAGTCTGGCTGAATGGGTCTGTGTGTTTTTTGTTTTTTTTACCTATGATTATATATATATCTGTGTACATGTCAGGAGATGCATTCACCCTTTTAAAGGTCTTTGTATTTAAACACGCAGGAATGAGCCTGTGTGCAGAGGTGTGCGTCCGTGTGAGTTGTGTATGTGTGCAAAAGAGTCAATTTCCTTGGTGGGTGACAGTTCATGGTCCCCTCGGCAGTGAAGAATTGTGTGTAAACTCAATGTCAAAACTATTGCCACACATCATCATGGTGGCACAGGCAATGAAAACCCCCAAAAAATACAGTGTTTGCTTTGCGAAAAATTGGCAATTGAGAATCAAAATATGGATATTATGCTACATTTTGACATTTATTTTCTCAAACTAACTCATTGCTTTCTAAGACATTATCATTTTCTTGTCTATAAGGTCTTAAGCCAAAACATTTATGGCCAATGAAAAGAAGGACAGTTAAGTAGAATCTATCTTAAGCTGTCTTGAGAAATTACTTTCCAAAATAAAAAATAGTTTTCAGTATGACCTTCAGTAACATGATCAATTCTTGTACCACCCCAGTAATAATGTCACTGAACTTAAAACCAGTGTGTAACATAAAAAAAAAAAAAAAAAGTTTTATGCCTTGTTTTCAAATATGCTTACACAAGCCTAAAGTATAGCCTGAGAGAGATAATTGACAAGGCACAATTGCTGATTAATCTATAATATGTGGACGTGAAATAATCTTTTATTGTGCAGCATGACATCAGTCAAGCCAGCAATTGATGTGCACAACAAATTTTGCTGTCTCTGCTCCAGCACTCAAATCTGTCACAGATATTGACCTCCCCTAGCACACATTTTATTGAGCATATTGGGGATTAAACTCAAGATCTTTTACCTCTTTACGTAATAACTTTTCAACTCAGCTCCACCTGATTCTGCTTTTGAAAAACACTGTCTCGTTCAGTTACTTACTTAAATTGTACTGCTACTTCCTTACAACAGAGAACTGGCGCTGACGTGACGCTAGTTGAATACAGTTGTGAAACGTTACTATGTTTGTTTACACACATCTCTTTGTTGTGGGCAAACCAAAATGGTAAGGTCAAGCCTACAACTGAGATCTTCCTGCATTCCTAAAAGAGCCAGCCCCAGCGCTAGAGTACGGATGGACAGATGGACATACATTTGACAAGAACAAAATGCTCTAATCAATCATTAAATCATACGAAGCAACACAACATACAGGCTAAAATTAAAAACTCTTAAAGGTATAGTAGAGGGTCTTTTCAGTAGAAAATTTTCAATGGAAAATCCCATTGAAAATGACAGCCAATCAACAAAGGGCGGTGGTGAAAAATAACTGGCTGTCAATGCGGAAATAAAATGTACGCGATGACGCATATCAGTAATGTCC
>JAVLVB010000173.1:5286474-5308310 GCA_032876305.1 Orestias chungarensis | reverse complement strand
GGGGGGGGGGGGGGGGGATGACAGGGTCAGCATATGGTCAGTTGTTTTTCTTGGTCTATGTCCTTTCTTTTTTGGATCACTCTAATATCATCCCTGGACACTCCTTCTAACCACTTAAATGACCTTCATTCTCATTCTTGTCTTGAATCTGATTAATTTTTCAAATCTTCCCATCATCGTCCTATCTGTTGTGTCCCCTATATCTCTTTTATAAACTGACTCAGTGTATTAGCAACCACCTAGCACCTTTGTATTCATATTGCTTCACTTCCAATTATTGCCTTTAAAGAGCTACAAATAACGAGGCTTTGAATGGCATCTCCATGGACCCCAAACATTAGACTTAATTCTCTCACTATCAATTTCCTACACAGTTTAACTCTTTTTCGTCTGATGTTTTCACCATATAAAATTGACTCCCAATATAATTCCAATCTCCAAGGCCTCATCCACAACATTCACATACTTTTCTATTAACAATGCTATATGATATTTTGCCCCTGTTACTCTTTCCCTTTTCTTTTGTTATTCTTCTTATCACCTTTCAAACAAACTCTAAATGTTGTATACTTTCAACTTGGGTTTAAAAGCTTGGCTTTTATATGGTGTCTTAGTTATTAAAGCCCTAATGTAAATTCATCTGTTTGTCAAAGTTATCATCTAATGCATTGCATCTTTGTTTCTGATTTTTTTTTAAAGAGCTAATTTAGCAAGTTATGATATATAAGGCTATATCTGCCTCATTTGGAAATTACACTGCCATCTTGTAGCTTGTTGGTGTTCAAGAGTATGTTGCATTGATTAATACATGCATTTCGTTCTCGGGGGAAATGTTTATGTTACAACTGATGGGTGACTCGTACACTAAAGAAAAGGCCACAAAGATATGATTACGCAAACAAATGAATATAGAGGCTTAATTCGAAAGCACACTTGCACGAGGATTTGTTTTGCATATGAATAGTTAACTTTTTCTCTCTTTTTCGTTTTTAAAATATATATATATTTTGTGATTAATGCTCACCATAATTCATGAAAACCATAATGTATTAATGACAAAAAAATACAATAAAAAATTACCACAAATTCACATAACATAAATTTAAATCTCATTACTGATTTCCCAAGGGATGCTCACTGCAAGACTCTGATGTCATATTGTTCTGATTATTTTTTTAGGTCTGCTGCATGCGTCTTCAAACATGTACATAATAAGTGGATAATCACTTTGTTGTTGTTGTGTTTTTGGTTTTTTCCTAGTTTTTTTTGCTATGTCTTTGATTTATGACTAAAAGTAGTTTTGTTAAGTGATATATTATGACTTTGAATTCTGAGATGCTTTGCATTTATATGCAGATATAGTTTGCTTATTTTAAAATTACATTTAAAACTAATAACACTGTCATTATTAAATATTTATTTAGTCTGCTCTGTAAATGCATAGCATTCATATATCCAGCAATAGTCACACAGCAGCAGATCAAGGAGAAAACCTTAACCATGTTCTCCACAGTCAAGTTTTTAGTTCAGTCAGGGGTATTCTATGAAATTAAGCCAAAAGGGAATATAAGTCCCTCCAGTCGTTTCTGGTACTGCCCAAGGTGTCATACAACCGGTACATGCCTGGGGGATTCCCACATAAGGTTTCCATGTAGGAATCTGCATCTGATGGTCAAAGTACCTTGATTAAATCCTCCAAAGCTCCTTTCAAGTGTTGTATGTATCCAGTATCTTGGTTTGTCAGCTATGATCCATATGTTCTGATTGCAATAGATAATTGGAAAGTACAGTAGATGGTATGGTAAGTCAAAACCTTAAATCTCTTTTGTTACCACATTAACAAAAAGGGCATATTTTGTTTTTGTGTAGATTTAGCCCATCTATCCAGCATTCTTTGTCCTTCTCTGTCCTCCTATAACTGGTAAAACAAAGAATTTCGCAATCCCCAATTTAATTTGTGCATTTGTTATGCTCCATTAAATAAGGTAAAAATGAATGTGTACATATGTCATTGAAATAGTTCAGTGAAATTGAATGTAAAAGTAACCAAAATTTCTCCTAAAAACTATTTAATCAAAGAAGTGATACACACACACAAATCCCCAAAAAACAAGACAATGCAGCAATGCAGAAAGATAATTGCAAGCATTATATAGGTGCGATACAAAGTCAGACCAAATGTAGTCAGGCAGAAAAAGAAAAAGGAAACAGGGGAAGTGGAAGGACCCCAATAAGGTCTAGATATGTGCAGACGCTTTTCTCTAAAGTTTAATAAGCATCGGAACCAAGATTTTAAATGCATCCTGTAATACCAAACGAGCCAATGCAGGGACGCCGGAACAGGAGTTATTTAATTTCATTTATTTGTTCTCATTTCAAAGTATTCTGTACTGTCCATAGAAAATACAGAGCATATTTACTTAGACTGATGAAGAGAATGCTACAATAGTCTAAAGAAGACAATTTTTAGGTCATTTTTTTTAAATGTATAACTACAAGTTTGAAATATTTCTCAAATGATGAAAGAAATTTAGGAAGTTATTTTGGAATATAAATAAAGGTTGAAAAAGTGTCTAAAATTTCATCTAATGTTTAACATAGGTTTTTATAAATGGTGACAAAAAGTGAGATGCTTTCTGATATCAATAATTAGGGTCTATGAATTGTTTGTATTTAGTTGCAGAAAGTTATCAAGTTGTTTGATTTTTATCAAGCGGTGGCTAAGGTCAAATCCATTTTTAAATCTGCATACAGATGATAGGTGACATTTGTATAATGCTTTCTGATTTCAGATAAAGAGAAAAGGAACATAAAAAATAGCCCCTCAAAGAGACCTTAGAGATACCACAGAAGAAAAAAGCAGAGCCAGAAAAACCTGATTTATACAAACATTAAAATATCTCTCTAGGAGCTACGACTGTAACCATTATAGTATAGTGTGGCCAGGAGAGTCAAAAGCAGATGAGAGATCTAATACAACCAAACCAGTATGCTCTCCAAAATCAGCACCAACCGACATGGCACTGGAATGCACTTGTTAACTGTGTAATACAGAAACAGCTTAATGTTTTTCCATTTTTCATACCAATCCTTATATGCCTGTATTTTCTCAAATGAATATATATATGTACATATAGCCCATGCATATTGCACACATATACTGTAAAGGATTTTACGTTTTTGCTCTGGGCCCAAGCAAATATTAAGCATAGAGGTTTACTGTGAATCAGTGTACAACAAGTGTGTATAAAGAATTCCCCTCACTTTGTCCAGACACACAAATTTTTCATACACCATTTGCCGGTTTGGCATTATAGTATTAGTAAGTTGGAGCACATCCCAGCTGTCACCAGGCAAGAGTGCATCCTAGACAGGTCAGCAGTCCTTTACAAGGCCAGGATAGAAGCCAAAGTCAAACAGTCCTAGGGGTAATTTAGCATCCTCAATTAACCTAACATGCAGGTTTTATGCTGTGGCAAGAAAGTGGAGTACTCTGAGAGAAGTACCACAGCAAGAACATGTAAACACCAGACACAAAGGCCTTCACTGCCAACTTTCAAATCTGAGAACATTGTGGTGTTGAGGCTCTATGAACATCTTCCTCAACTGTAAAGCATGGGAGGGAACATACATTATTCAAAAGCTTGCAATCTGGCTCTCTAAGTGTGTTTTACTTCATATTTATAGACCTTCCGTATAATTAATAATTTTCAGAGGCTAAGCTATTTTAATTTCATGGTTTTACAAATAGTCTGAATAGCGTATGTAGTACATCACTGAGCTTGCACATAATACTGATCTCTTTGGCAAACTATTACACAATTTCTGATTTGTACGCACCAAACAAAGAGCAGCATTTCACCTCCTTACCGCAGGAAGAACAGTTTTTACTTGGGATAATTGAAACTACAGTAGTGTGACTTTTACTCGTCAGTGTGGTTTTACTACTCATTTTCAATAACAATCAACCATTTAAATAATGGCCACAATATTTGCAGTGCTAATCGTAAATCGTTAATGGAAAAAGATTCACCTTCAACCATTCTTATTTAGGGACACAAAACTAAACATATAAAGAGAGTGTTGTAAAATACGTACATAATTTAAAATATTAAGTAGCTAAACTACTTAATTGAATTAAAATGTGTTTTTGTATGAGTGTAGTGTACCACCTATAAATGTCTAAACCCATTGAATACTGTGCACTATATAGGATTGTATTGTCCTCAGTCTGGGTTGCGGATTATTAGGAAAACTATTCCAGAATTTTAAATATTTAGGTCTAATTAGTACACATGTTCTAAAGTGTGTTAAGGGGAGAAATATAATTTGCTAGGTAAAGTGATTGAACTTAGATTATACCTCATGTCTAGATTGGATCCTTTTCAGATTTTAGTTCCCAAACCTGTCTCTCTATCTGTAGAGTTGACATTTTGTTTACATTTTACATTTACATTTGGTTTAGTTTTATTAACTCTTTTTATTGCGTCTAGTGTTTTCAGTCCTAACAAAAATGTTAGTCTCAGTTACATCAATTCCATGTCCAATCATCAAATCCATGAGATTTCCAACTTGTGGCTTGTCTTGAAAAAATAAAAATAAAAAAAATAAGAGTTTCATATTAGGGACATTGTTACATTGCAATTCAGCAGCATTTTATGAAGTATAATTAAGCAATTAAATAGGTTCAATAAAAGGTGAACACTGAAAAAAAATAATCCTAACAATGATTTCCACTTTTTCAGGTCACTATACTTGTTTGTAGGTTCCATGATTTTCCACCTCCCTGTTTCCTTGCCAGCCTAAATTGCTGCTCATAATGTTGTTTGAAGCAGAAGCACATATGAACTAATCTAGGCACATTCCACAGACCTAAACAGTTTCACAGAATGGCAGCAGGTATGAATATCTGAAAAGATGTTCATTATACGGAGCACTGTACCTCTAGTCATAGATATGCATGTTTATTGAAAACAAGAGAAAGATGATATGCATGTGCATTCCAAGTGTTACCTCATTCACAGTTTCAAGAGCAACAAAGAAGTTACATTTTGAACTACAACACTGTTGTAGCGTTGTAAACAATGTTTTGTGCCATAAAAGCCTGCATTCTTTTCCAATGTTTCTAACCAAGTCAGTCTATATCCAATTTTAGGCTTTCATTTATAAGATTTTTTTTTTTTTTTAAAGCATAGGTGCTCTCAGGTTTGTATGTCTTACTCTTGCTGCTGCATGACCTAATTTTGGCACACTTTTTATTAAAGTTTTATCTTAACTTGTCCAGCCTGGCCCTCCTGTCAAGAGTATGGCTCAATAAAGGTGTCTAATTCCAATTTTCCCAGCCACTGTGACCGCTACACTCGTATATGACACATAAACTCTCACTTGAAAGCCAAAAGCAAAATCCATTCACAGATGTCTTTCAATTTCTGATTCAATCAAGCCAAGAGCGGGAGACGGGCATAGAGATAGCTGTACTATCACAATCCCATAATTGTGATAGTACAGCTGTGATAGTGACATAGGATGTCCTCCTAGGACATCCTATGTCACTATGTCACAACTTTGCCTATGTCACAACTTTGCCTCAACTTCATTCTGCGTAGGTAAAGTATGAAAAAGAACTCTCAGTTTATCACTGGAATAAGTCGTCAGTAAATTGGAGTTTTAAATGTTAATAATATTTTCATTTTACGTCATCAAAATTAGCTTAGATCATCACATTTATTGCATGCTGAAAATTTGGAAAAAATGTGTTACACAAAAAAAACTTCCTATCTATATGCTTATTTGTATAACCAGTCTGCAATTAGGCTTTTATAAGTCAAATTTTAAATGGGTAATACAAACAAAACATTTCAAACCAAAACTAAAATAAGACTTCATTACATCAGTGGGTTTGTTCTAAGCTGTTTTGCCTCATGTCAATCTCAATTTAATATTTTAATTTATTTATTTAAATCATAAGAAGTTATAACCAAGATAAAATTGTTACGACAGAAAGCCGAAGTAAGCTCTATTTGTAATTATAATAAATTGGAATAAAGTTATGTTAAAATAAGGTTCTGTAATTTGAATGATGAACTGATTGAAAAGCTTAAAAATGTGTTAATTAATAAGGTAGAAAGAGCGACTATGTGACTAAGATGTGGCGTAAGCACAAAGGAGACCCTGACTAAAAGGCAGGTGATACAACTAGAAGACGTGCATCTGATGCCAGGGATCATGCACTTGGGAGTACTTGGGAAAAAGAAAAACAAAGCAGTAAAAAAACACTACAACAAAAAACAGTGACATCTGGCAGGTATGTGCAGACAGGTCAACTGTAATGCAAAGGTGATAAGGCAAGGAGAAGGTTGCAATAACCACAAAAGAGGAACTCAAGATGTTAAAATAGGAAGTCAATGTTCTGCTTGTATTTTAACAAACCTTTGGGAAATCTGTATTGCTTGCTTTGGAAAATCAACATCCTAAAATGACACATTTGCAGAATGCCTCTCAACCTACAAAAATAATCCAGCCTAACTTCTAGTGGCAGTTGCGGAAGCCTATGTCAAACTAGTTCTTAACTATCAAGCTGCCCCAGCCTACAGTATCAAAAAAGGGTTGGATGCAAAGATAAGATTCCAGTGAGATCTGTACTGATTGTTTCACCAGCTTAAACAGAATCCCAAAATGTCCTGTTTAGAAAGGTTTGACAGGTTTGGATGTCCAGACCCTTTAAACAGTCAGCTACTACAAACTGCCTTGAAGTATCTGTAAAGTAATCCCACTGACAACTCCTACCATCTTCTGTAGTGATTTGTTGTGAAAGTTGAGGTTATTCCAGTGATCCTTGAATAAATAGCTGGTTCAGGAATTGTTATTACATTATTTATTACCATAAATCCATTAAATGAAATGTAAGATTATATGCTATGATATCACAAACACATTTTTAATGTACTAAAATGATAACAAGAAGAAAAAAAAAACATGAATTAAAAATGAAGCAAACAGGAATTGTTTTCCACTTGCAGGATTTTATTTTCATCTATGTCATGCACTGGACTTAGTGAGTCAAAGGAAAGCTGAAGCAGACATAGGTCAGTGAAGCATGACAATGTTTAGGGCTGTGTGTGCAATACAAGGTTAAAAAAAAAATCTTGCAGCTCAATTCTTAATACAACAACAGAAAAGCAACCACCAGAACTAAAAATAATGACTTTTACGTTAAGGATCATGGACTGAACTATAATACTGGAATGCAATGCAGAAAAGAAAAAGACGTAGCAGGAAATGGGTGAAAGGAGGAAAAGATGCTGTGATGCAGTCAAATTTGTGTTGGTCCCTTGTCTAGGGTTGTCTCGCTTACTTCATTGATGTTGACTTTTCTGTCCTTTTCATTTAAAGTGTTACACCTGGATTCAACAAAAGGTGACATTAGAGATGTTAAAAAGCAACATGGATGTCCTGTTAGAGGTCAGAAGCTTTGAAGCGCAATTAAACTGAAGCATGCTGACTCTTTCACAGCAGGAGAGCAACTAAGCCCCGTAATTACCTTGAAAAATTATCTTGAAAGCTCAACACTTGCTGTATGGATAAAGACAGTCTTCTTCAACAATCCAACAGTTGTGACTCTTAACAGTCCCCTGTGGAGTAATTTTGACTGATTTTGTCCTCTTCACCATGCTCTTCTAGGGGGTGGGGGGTAAATTTTGTGTAAAAAATGATCAAAGTCAGTGCTTTTACATTAAACCCCACGCCATCTGTTTTGCATATATAGTTTTGGGGATTGAATTACACAGATTTGATTGGGTGTTGAACATTTTTGGAAGGAAAAAAAATCAAAGTTGCAGTCATGTGAGTCAAGTTGCTTTTCTTTCTTGTTTGAAAACATATTTCATATTTTAACATACATTTGAGCAACGCCAGGAAATTAGAGTTAATACCCCAAAGAAAATACCCTTTAAACATTTTTGGAACTTAATTAAACAAATGCGGTTTCTGGCAAAGAATAAATTAGAACACATTTATTTCTACTAAAGTGTAGCTAAAAGTATACAGTCAATATAAATATACATATATACAGTTGGTTAACATTCTTAAAAGACAGCATTTTGAAGTAGGCTTCCGTTTCAATTGCTGAAAATTTAGTGTGTGCGCGCTTTTTTCTGTTGAAATAAAAAAACACACTATGCTATGATTGAAACAGCTGTTTACGAGATAAATAAGAATTTTTTAACCTAAGAGAGTAAAATAAAACAATTAGTTAAACAATTAAATTAAACAATATAACCCTGTGTGCTGTGTCATTGTTCTATGTACGGTGATCAGGACATGTCCAGAGACTTTTTTGCTACTTAGTGCTTTAAAGGTGTGCAATATATCCTCTGTAATAGTTCAAAACGAACGCATCAATTAAAAATGTTCATTTGTGAATCAAGAATGTTTCACTAAGTTTAAAAGCTTTTTCGGTGTAAATATTTTAATAACAATGTGGAAAATTGCATTATCGCATTTTCTAAACCAATTTACATCAGCACTGCAAAAGCATGGTTCCGTTTCTTATTTCTAAAATATGAAAACATACTTTTTTTTTGGGTAGTAGGTTTAATCTATGTATAAACAATTAAATTGAGATTGGATAAAGCCTCGCACTTACATTAGAAATAAAGTTAATGGTGCAACATTTTTAGATTAAATTTTTCTAAACTTTTTGTTGGTAAGAAATAATAAATGTAAACTAATGTCAAATTATGGTGTTTTTCAAACTAGATTTTATTGAGCTAATTTTATTTTCTTATTAATCATACATAATAGCTAAAAGATTTTCCTACATAGTCTTTATTGCATCTGAAGACAATGAGGGTTGTTTTTTTTCAAAAACTTATCTGGCTTGATTAAGTATGAAGCCAAATACAAACAACAAGTTCTGAAAATATTAATTCCATTTCCTTGACAAGTACAAAAGTTATACATGTCTTTTTGATGAAAATGGGCTTCTGCTTAATATCAAACAAAACTTCATCACATACTCCTTCTCATTACCCCATAAAAAATATATATATATATTTGTAAAACTAACTCAGTTAAAATGTGGACTAAAAAATCAAAAACAGAACAAATGCTTGTAAAATGCAGAGAGGGCCATTGATTGGATTTTGCATTTTTTTTTTTTTTAAGCAAACTTAAAGTAAACTATAAAAGAGAGTAGATAGGACAGGCTTTATGCTAGATTTAGCCGTTTTGGAGAAAAAAAATAACAAACAACACAAAATTTATTTCCCTGTGTTATCAAAGAAAACCACACCAGCTAACATAAATTGGATTCTTGAGAGGCTGGGTTTATATGCTCAAACACACAAATCCAAGCATACGTATAAAGGCTAACTATGCTCTTCTCTTTTGTAAATACATGTATGGGTTTTTGAGTTTTGTCATTATGTCTCCTTTTCCCCGTTCTCGGTGTGTCTGCCCTTTTATAAATACATTGGCTTTTAATTTCCCGTTCACGGATACAGACAGTGTTTGTACTGTCTTCCGGCTAAAGCAATGATTTTTGTGGAGTCATGCGAAGTTTCCGCTACAGAACGTCAACCAAGCACGTCAGATTACAGAAGCCTGGCTACACAAGATACAGCACATGAATACCACTAGACACACAAGCTTGAACAATATCCAGGACTCATATACCTTCATTTGTTAAGTTCTTGACTGACTGACACATCAGACAAGACTGGACGAGAAGGACAGACAGAGAAAGGGGGAGAGTAAGAAAATCAGAGAGCTGTTGGTGTCAAAGTGAGAAGTCAGAGTAAACGGCAATCATTTTAAAGAGAAACAAACCTAAGTGTGACCATAATTTTATTAATTGCCTAACAAACCTCCATTCTCTCATATATACAAAAATGAGGATTTCAGCTGTGTAAAACTCAGTGTTAGCTCTTAACTTTTGAGACACTCAGCTAAAAAGCCTAGGTAATTAATTGATCTTCCCCTATATAGTTTTCTAAACCCAAACTTGCATTTTAATACAGCTCAGCAGATCAAGGTAATGTAAGCACAAGAAGAAAGAAATTTTTTTACCTTGCTTTAAATAATAAAAGATGTTGAAGTTTGCCCATGAACGTTGGGAGTAAAAGGGCTAAACAGACACTGATTGTAGTGAATACATTATAAATTAGATTGAAGAAAGTAAGTTAAGGAGTTTTCACCTAGACAAGAGAATCCTGAAATATTCAACACTTTATGCAACAGCAGAACGGGCTAAATTGGGCGTACAGGCTGTGACTGTGCAAGGTCTTTTGTCCAAGTACAGTTTGTATAACCTTGGACTGCAGTCTGGGTGTGACTGGTATTGTTAATTTTCTCATTAGACGCTTGGTTTTCCTGATAATGCTTTTTTTAATTAAAACAATAACAACTAGAATCCATGCTTATCTGTCCATGTTGACATTTTATCATATATCTGTCATGTTAGGTCTTATGTGCAGGTGAGGGTGGTCCCTGCACAGGTCACCAGGCAACAGAGACAAACAGGACAAACTCACACCTTAGGACAATTTAGAATACCCAATCAGCCTAACACTCATGTTTTTGGACTGTCGGAGGATGCCGGATTACCCACAGGGAGAACATGCCAACTCCTTCCAGAAAGACCAAAGGTGGAATATAACCAAGAGCCTTCTTGCTGCAAGGCAACAGGACAACTGTGCCTGTGTATCCCAATAAAAATAGTGTAGAAAGTTTCTTGACTCCTAACATAGCTTACCTTTGTAATGTTGCTGATCATGTGAACACCTTTCTAACCCCAGTGTAGCAATCTTGTGCCTTGTTGCCAAATCAAACTGGTTTTATTGAACATGACAACAAATTTAAAATGATCAAGTAGCTCCACCTTTCCCAGATTTTAACCCCACCGAACACATATTGAGATATTGGGATTTTGATACAACTTTATTCAATTTTATCATGGCACAAAGTACGTGGTTAGACCATGAGTGGAGCAAAATCAGTCATTAATATTTCTATTAACAGAGGTGATGATCCATCTATTGTAATGGCATAATTTCTTAGATAACCACAAAGTAAAATCAATAACAAGTTAGCAGAATTTAAGGTGCAGTTTAACTGGGTGTTTGGGTGTTGTCAGCCTTTTCTGACAATTAATATGACTCAAGATGTCGTATCTAGGTCACATGCCTCCAGACTGACTACTAGAATAAAATGAAGTCTGCCTGAAGCTGTCAAGCATGCAACATCTGCTTTCAGACTTAAGGCATTGTTGGTCTGGTGCAGGAAAGGAGAAATGGCAAGCAAACATAAGCAATAGGGAACATACCATGGCATTACATCAACAAAAAAAAAGGTTGGCCAAATTAAAAAGTCCACCCACCTAAAGGAACTTATGGAAAAATACAAGCAGATCTTATTTCAAGAGCCTAGTTTAATTGGTTTTAAAGTTTTAGGAAACCATGTTTAGTGGACTGTTAGCAGAAATTAATCATATTCATAAACCAGGAGACACATGGAAAACCCTTAGATGACTGTCAAGTAACTTAGTAAAATTTACATAAGAACTTCTCCCTGCACTTATTAATGTGATGAAATATGTAGCAAATGAAAACACCAAAACATACAATCTGTGAAGGTAAAGAGATGTGAAAGTTGAGTTTCAGTGAACCTCTTTAGCTTTAAAATATTGACTCAAATGAGAGGCTATTATTCCTGACCAGCAATAGTGAAAACCAGTTGCTTTGATCCAGACCTAATGTTGCATTCCGCATTTAGCATGCAAATCGCCTTGGACTCTATCCAATAAAAAATAAAGATACAACAGACCTGATGCAATGACCCATATCCTGACATTTGATTATTTAAGTTTCTGACAAATGTTATAAGCTGACTGTAAAGTAAGTTCCATTAGTTCAGCAAAGACAGTTACTTTTGGTTTTGCCCATAGAACATAAAGTCCTCCCCTACATGACATTTGTAGTTCAAACAAATCAATTAGTTATTACACTACCGAAACTTAAGATTGGAGGTCATAATGAGCTTAAAACGTCAAAATTAAGATCAGAGAATGCATTCTCCAAGACCGTGGAAGCCTGCACAGCTAGGTTTTAAAGGAACTGATTTGCCTTCTTCTCTTGTTTTGCCCAAATGTTTCGCCCTTGTACCACCCAGAGCTTAATTGGGTGAGGCAAGAGCATTGAGCTGAATCCTTTATTAGCCAATTAACTTCACAGCTTTTTGGGCTGCACAAAATCTGAAATGTTGCATATTCTCAAAAAAGGACAGCCAATACTACAATTTGTTGAAGCAAAACGGAGAAATATTTTTGCAAGATTTAGGATTAAATGGCAAAGCATTTCATAACAGTTATCTTTATGGTTCGACAACAGCTTATCGTTTATCTGTTACAAAATCAATAGATATTTTTCAATATTATCTAACTTAATCACATTTTTAGCCTTTTTTTGAGCACTCTAATATCCGGTCAGTAGTTAATGCCAATGATGTTGAATGTATTAATCTGTGTGAAGGACGGAGTTGTCGAAAATGCTTCTGCTCCACACAGCGAAGCTGTTGCATTGAGACCAAATCTAGGATATTTCAACATTATATCACTGTTTTACCAACGTGTTGATACCACCTTAACTATTTTCATCTGTTTTCCAATCACTTCAAAAACACTTTGACAATCAAGCAAAGTCTTGCACAATAAGGTGTACAAACAAGGGAAATGGCACTTTGTTGAATCCGTAAAGATTAAACAGCATTATATAAGTCAACACATGTTCAGAACCATAAAAAAAGCATTACACCAATGTGGGCTATGTCTCTTCTCAGGCCCTGAGAAGAACTAAAGGTATGTGCCCTGACATGGAGAGATCTAAACAATTTCAAGCCACTGCTGTTTATTCCATTTATTTATTTGGCAGCGAAAAATATAATAGCAATGGTTTTCCTTACTCTCAAAAATTGCATTGTGGCCCCAGTGGCTTTGGTGTCAGATTTCTTTTGGATAGACATCTCTAGTTTGCTGACTAGCTGTAAATGGATTTGTTGCATGAGCAGGCAGAAAACAACTGCTTGCAATCTGTTGGTCTGGTTTTCACATGTACATATGTACACACACACACACATACACCTACAGCAAAATTCTCTAAAAGTGCAACCAGAGGAAACGGAAAAAAGCCTTAACTAAATTCACTTCTCAAAAAGAAAGCTGTCACCTCAGGCCACGTCTCAACAATCTAACCAGCCGAACAGCGCCAGAGAAGTTTGTGCAAGTGTATTTGGGAGGCTGTTGTGGTCAGTGATTTTGTTGCACTTCAGTTGTGGAGGGAATTTGACTGCTGATATGCTCATTGCAGCCCAGGGCAAGACAAGTGTGTCAGACTTCTTGTGAAGGCTTGTGTTTTGGTGAGAGAAAGTGACATTTTGGTAAGCAGGAATTGACCTGTATGTCCAAGACAACTGGTGACCACGCACACACATATGCACACACACCTTCCCACACACTACCTCTGTTCTTGCTTCTTGTAGCACCGCTTGTTTTACTGTGAGGCTATCCTTGACTGAACCTCAGCACAATACCAGAAGAAATTGTTGCAGGAAGTGGAAGAGTTAATGTGGTTTTCTTATAGAGTTTAATTTCTAAGAGCTTTATTTAAAGAAAGGGATATTCAGTGATATGGGAGCTCATTAAATCATGGTGAAGAATGTATGTATGAATACAATTCCATTGTTTTTTTTTAGAAATGCATCACTTTTTGGTTGTGTTGATTGATTGTCTTATGATCCACTAATGGTATTTTTTTGGTCTCCATGCCTTTTTTTATTTATTTTTTTAAGAAAAGCAAGCATTGAGTATGCTTAGTTTTCTCTAACGGATTGCCCTTAAGGCAAGGAAAGTACATATGCATTATAGAGACTAAAAAAGAGGAGAAGAAAAAAAGAAAGGCGATAGCTTGTCTTTAAATGAGATGGCTTTATAATAGCAAAAAAAGATTTTGGGGGACTTTAAACTCAAAGAAAAACTGACAGCTGGCCTGTTGCTGTACCTAAACAGTTTTTTTGTTTTTGTTTTAATTAATCAACGAAACAAAGCCCACATTGAACATTATCTGACATTTTTACCGTTGTTGGAAAGAGCATAATTTTTGTCTCATACTTTCAAAATGTGGTTTTGTACACCTGTTCACTATGACTTTATGCAGTTGCTATTGATTTGTTCAGGGTATCAAACATCCAATGTTTCTGGATTTATTTTTCTCAAGAGAGGCAATAAAAAGAACAATTTTAACTTTAGTCAATTTTTTATGCCCATTAAGTTAACCAGCTACAAAAAACACAAATTTGAAAGCTGCCGTTTTAAATGCAAACAACCTAAGCTCTAAAACATTAATTTAAAAAGCATTTTTAACTATCTAAATCTAGATTTACAAGAGTTTGCTCAATGCATTCTATTAAACACATTATAAGGTAATCTTCAAGAAAAGAGCAATTTAACCTGTTGTGGTTGTTATTTATTTATCAATTTTTTTACCTTTTTAAAATAATAAATACTTAATAACAATTGAAATATAAATTCACTGTCTTATATTTGTGGCCTGTTAATAATTTAGTTATTTTTCACTGAAGTGCAAGAATATTCTGCATTATACCTTCCATCAGTGTTTTGAAGTAGTCCAATAAGCGCCGGTAGACAGTACCACCACTTCTAAGCTTTGGTATACTGGGGTTTTCTTTCTAGCATATGATGTGCACCAGAATTTATTTTAGACTTTCCTATAGTCAGTACTCCAAAGGCTTCGCATCCATGCTTCCAGTCGGTTTCCTCAGTGTTTATGAGTCAATGTATTTCCCTTCACTCATTTCCCCGTTTCTCACCCTTCCTTTTCTGTTGCTTGATTTTAAAAGCTGACACCGGCTGCTGGTTAGCTTTGGTGTATAGTGGGTTATACTTAAAGCGGAACTTAGAATACCCAATTCCTGGTAGAAAATAAACAACTAGATATAAATAAATGAATAAATAAAATAGATAACATTTTGTTGTTCAAACTGAGCAATAAAGTATTTAATTATGAAGGAAATGTTGTGTCTCATGGGTCAATTTGTTTTTGTTTGCTGCAAGAAAAATACTTTTTTTTAATGAAAATATCTCTTGAAAGATTTAATGAGATTATGTAAAAATAAATAATAAAGCATTCAGTCATTAAGACTACAATTCATAGTGAGGCCAACAGCAAACAACAAGGGAGTACCGACACTTACTTTTCAATTAAAGCATTGCCTCCCATCTTGCGTTCTGCCTATATTTTTATTGATTAGCTAGTGAAGTTTATTTATTAAAATTCAAGCTGTAGTTTCAGAAGTTTTATTAGTAACAATATTTATTTTTATATCCTTACCACAGTTTGGAGATTTACTTGGCACCTGAGAGATTAATACAACCTATCAAAGTAGTTGAGCACATAAAAAACATCAACTGAATAAATAAATAAAAAATAAACTGCCTTATGTCCATCTCTGTCTGAAGCTGGCTTGAGTCAGATCCATCTGTGTTACGCCTCCAGCTTTTATTAGTAAATGACAGGACTCAGCAAACTCTTTGTCCGAAAGGCTGGCAGAGTGTCCAAACCTGCTCCAAATCAGTCTGTTTAAATGCAACAAAGGGCGTTGTTTGGGTGAAATAATTGATTTTGTTTTTTTTTATCTCCTTTATGTAAAATAAGCTAGGCGTTTACGCTAGAATAATACTTAATTTGCAGTTTTTGTACTAAAAAAGAATGTCTCTATTGTAAAGTGGAGAGAAATATTTAATCTGAAATAAGACAGACAGACTAAATATAATTCCTGGGTATGATTCAGCCTGGGATGGTAAAAGTCATAACATCAGTTTGGGAAGGTTGTGCCAAGTATTTTTGTGTATCACAGTGTCGTTTAATGATAACATTGAGTGCTTGATTCAAAATTACATTACAAGTCAGCTTGTCAAAACCCATCTATCTGTAAAATCAGGCTCCCTAGAAAACTGCCTACAAGTAGTAGCAAGTAATATGGTACAATTGAGTGACTGTTGAAAGTAAATTAGAAAAAATGATTGTAAAATGACATATAGAAAAAAGACATTGTAACCTAAAACTAAAGATGAAGGTATATTATTACGATCTTATTATAGTTTTTGTTTTGAAAAGTATAATGTGCTTCCCTTCACTAACACTTAAGGCCAAAATCCCCTTACAGTGATGTTAGAGAGCTAATTCTGTGTGATCTGACTTTAAATAATAGTGTTGTAGAGATCAGCAGATCATTGTCCAAACTTGGATTTGACTGGGAATATGTGCCGTGAACTAAAGATGAGGGTTATGTTAAAGGCACCTTCCAACTATAAAGATGTGGAGCTCATTAAAATACTAAATCAACCAGTGGAAGCATGCAAAAAGTTGGTCAGCAATTATAAGAAAAGTTTGATTGCCATACTGCAAACATATGTTCTCCACTGACAATAAATTTGGGTGCAGATATTTTTTAACTGTATTTTTGTAATTAAAAAAAAGCCAAAACAGACATTTCCTGCAACAATAACCCTTTTATGCCGTTGTGATATCTTTCAAAAATAAATGTCCTATTATTGATCTGATACAAAAATATTGGTTTAATAAAAATAAGTGTAAACTCAAGTCTCAGAGATTTATGATTACAGTTGGTTTAATTGGAAATACTGATTCTTTAATTTTACGAACTATAGCCATGGTCATGCATCACAACTTGAAAGAAAAGCACTTTTAACAAATGCTCCTTCTTCAAATTTTTTAATGAGATATTTTACTGTGAATTTAGTTATTGGAGCAGTATTTGTTTGGCATTAACAAAATGTATAGAAAATGTAACCAATGACAGAACATATTTGGAGTTATTGTTACAAATACTAATTGTAGGATATTGCCATTGCTTGTTCCACAAATGTGGCAGTACTGTCCCTACTCAGCACCAGCAAAGTGACCAATTTTCCACCCCTATTGCATTTGCACTTTACAGGCAGATCATTAGTAATGATTCATGAGAATGAATGGCCTCAGGACTAAGATCAAAAAGACAGAGCAGTTGTAAAGAAAGCCAGTTATCCTCACATCCAGAGTTCCTTGTATCAGAGCAACAGAAAGGGAGAGAGTAGGATGGACAAAGAAGTAGACTCACTATAGAGAATCTACAGTAGGAGGATGATTGGGTGCTTCTGAAAGATATGACAAGGTAAAACAGCTAATGGCTGCTGGCATAGAGAAGTGGACTCTATACTGTACATCCTTCTTTTCACTCCTATTGCAATCATGAAATGATGATATCACATATGCAAAAGACTGTTCAGAATACTCAAGATATCCGTTTGCCGCAGGAACTACATGGAAATGGCTCAGGACAAAAGCCATGAGCAATGTAGTTAAGTAATATATATATAATATATATATTATTAAAAAAATGATTTAAATGATTTGCCTTGATTGAAAATGCCCTTGCCTAAACAGTGATTGTGCATTGATTACAGCAAAAATTAGGGTAAAAGATGCCTATTCCAAATCCCATACAGTGATTAAACAGCACAATTCAAGCTTTAATTTAATGTCTAAAACAAATCTTCTACCCGCAAATTCATTTTGATTCTCCAAATCCGCTCTGGAGTCTTTAAGATTCCTGTTTGACTCCCTCTGTTTACTTTATGAAAGGTTTCTCAATTTCTTTTAATTATGAAGGCCTTTACTGTCAGGTTTTTGTGATCTCTGCACACCTGACCCTGCTGTAACACCTGTATCCTCAGCCTTTTAGATCATTTTAAGTCTACGTCTGTCTCTAGACTCTCTGAAATAGTCCAGAAGCAGACTTCATATTTTTTGGTGACAATAATCCTCTCAAATTGTTATAGAAGGTTTTCAATACTATGATTTCTTGGCTTTTAATTCTTCATAACTCTTCTCAGGGTTGTTGTCCAACTGCTTTCAAAACATGTTGTAGTCCAACCTCATTTTAAGAACAGCCATTTAAATCCTAATGTTCTATCAAGTCAGTTTCCAAGTTACCCATTCTTAGAAGACCACCTGCAGCTGCATGAGAAGTCTGGCTTGCAAGTTTTTAACCACTGATGATAGTGATTCAGCTGTTTTAATTCTTCTTGATCTTACTGGTGCTTTATTAATATCAAGGCTAAAGTAGTTTGTTGGTGTTAAAGGCGGAATCCTAAATACGCCCTACTGCATGACAGAACCTTCTTTATCCAGTTGGGACATTTTTCATCCTCTGTTGCTCCTATTCAGTATGGTTCCTATAGTATACATGCTCCCTTTTAAGGCATGTCTTTGAGAAGTATAATCTGTCAGTCTATTCATATCCAGAAGACATTCTGCTCTATCTGCCAATAAAACACAAACGATCGCAATCATAACAGAGCCTGCTCAAGTGTTTGGAAGAGGTCAGACAGTAAATGAAGAAGAGCTGTCCTGTAAAAAAGAAATAAAGAAAGATACATCAACAACAACAACAACAACAACCTCATAATTTACATCATTGAATTTATGTGCATTACTCATGTCAAATCTGAACTATACCTTCTGTTGCCCCACATTGCCAACCTAACTTCTGCAAGCTCATATGTTTGTGATTTAATGTAATACTTTTTTTAGTAAGCTATTTGAGCTGTAATCTATTAATCAAAATTAACCTGTTTATGTCCCAAATCTAACATATGTAAACATTTGCAAAGTAATTGTCTCATTTTATTCTAATTCTCCATTAAAAAGGCTAACAAGATGTGTAAGTCATTTAATGTAGGACAATATGCGGTCTTAAGTCTGTACACAGGTGTCTGCAAAGTATACGTCTTACCTTGCACAACAGTGAGTGGACCCTGGGGAATGGTGTAAGTCTCTTAATGTGTCCATGTGTGTGGTCTATTTTTAGGCACCTTTCAAACAGAATGCATCTTGGGAAAAGGTACAAGATCAACCAAGTGAGCATGATTCGTTGAGTCACATTTTCCTTTTTTTTCCTCCCTTTACCTCTCCTTTACTATCACTTTTAGTTACTTGTTTTTCCACCTTGTTCATCCTCCTCGACCATCTTTTGTCACTGTTCCAAAACTAAGTTATAGTTTATATGGAACGGTGACAAAAGATGGTTTTTGCAGAAATATTTTTACAAAAACAAATCTCTAGTCTAAACAAGCAACTTCATGAAACCACTCGAAAAATATGGGTGGTTCTCGTGTGGGGTATGCAGCCCATTCCTAAGTACATGCAGAGGGTTTTAATTTTGAGTGAAAAGCCTCTAAACATTTAGTCTCTTTGGTATTCTAAAGATGCTTCCCATCTTTCACAGCAACCCTTCCTCTACTCCCTGTTTTTTTCTTCGTTCAGCAGGAGAAATATTTGGTATTCCAGGGATTCCCTGCACTTCTTTCCTCTCCAGTCTACTTTCCTGCTTTTCGTCCCTCCTTTTCTCACCCGTTGATTGGAAATTCATTTATTTTTGCTTCAGCTTAACTGATCCATGCATGTATGTAGTCTCTGTTGCTGTTGTCCTTTATTAAGAACAGTTGTATTTAAAGTGCCTTTTTTTTTGGGACAGTAGGAATGAAGCACATATATAAAATTAAATTTTTTTTAATCTGCTGTAATGAATGTTTTTTTTTTTTTTTTTTTTTTTTTTTAATATTGTGAAGTTAAACTTACACTCTAAAACAAAACAAAAATAGCGATAACGACCAACTCAGAACAGCTGTAATGTGGTGACAAATAATATAACATCATAGCCTTTAGTCACTGTTGTGATTTTCAATTTGTTTTTATATAAGATTGAACATTTGAAATATGTTAAGTTTGGTAAACATAGAGGAGCTATGTCTGAGGGAATGATTAAGGGTATTTAATGAGTGGAAATGAGAACATTTGCAAAAAAGATATAAAGAGTTCATTAAATCACTACAAATGTTTGGATATCTGAAAGACACTTTAGCAATAGACTCAAAATCATTTCAAATTCTAAACATGATTGTACAAATCTACAGCCAGTTAAAATTAAACAAGGAGCAAACCCTAAAATGTGTTTTATTTATTATGTGGATTAAAATGTGTTTATAATGTCTAGAACAAAGTGGGAAACCATTTAGCACAACATCGAGTTTATCTTTTGTGTAACTTGTCTCATCTTTAATATACTTTAATTGTATTTATTGGATAAAGGGGGGGGAAATATATAGTTTGCTACTCCTAAATAAACATTTAGTCAAAAAACTAAGTTCACTATATACAGTCCTTGAGTTACCCCTAGTGGTTAATCTACAGCTAACCTTGTAGGGTTTCTGAAGGTGTTATAAGAATTTGATTAAAACCTGAAAATCCCTTAGATCATGTAAGAGTGAGCATCCTTTATCCCAGCTGTTAGGGTATGATACTGTGGAGTTTGGTTGGCCCATGCAGATCAGGTACCTTCTGCTTGGTACTGATGACTGAGATCAGTCATTGGCCCTTTCTTCGTGCTGGGGAACTTATTACAAAATCACAAGGAATCCAACATGTACACAAATGAGACTGTATGGCTCTCTGCTCCAACAACCTTATCAAATGACAGCCACCTAACTGAAACCTTTTCTGCTTTGGTAACGCCACACACACACGTCACATATTCTCACACAGCAGGACAGTTGACATTGCTACTTCAATCGATACAGCCGACTACTTTTGGCATCAGTACCGACGGCTTTATATGACACACTCCCACAGTGAAGAGTGTCCTATGGTGTTTCAGTCAATATGGGTTAATGGTGTAAGCTACAACTTTTCTCTTTCCTCTTTCGTGCTCTCTCGTTCCGTTAATCTCTTCACCTCGCCGCTGCACATAAACACACTGGGACTTAGCAGCACCTGACTGTCCGATTTGACAAATCCTCCTATAGCCCTTCCTTCCTTTAATGATTTGCTGTGTTTGCTGTAAAAGCTTCCCTGCTGAATCCACTTGCTTTAAATAAACTCGCCAGCCTATTATTCTCAATGAAGTGCACACAGTTTTTGACAGGAGCAGCAGGTCGATAGCATGGAAATAAAAACATCTGCATTGTCCATTTGTTTACATAAACATCTGAAAAAAACATAACTATCTTTTTGATGCTTTATACATATATTTGTGTTAAAATATATGAATATATTTCAAGTATATTAATTTTAAAGTTTGTTTGTTTGTTTGTTTTTTCTAGCAGTATTCTTAACAGCAATTGATTACCTGGTTACATAGCAATAAATATTAATTCACACTGCTACACTCTAAATTGATACAAAACTGGCATTTAATTATTTTAATTTCTTATTATTATTATTAAAACAGTAATTTAACTATCAAAGTGCAGTCAATCCAGCACAGAGCTTTGTTCTTCATACATTTCAATGAACACATAAACCTCCATTTAAGCAATCAACCCATTTCTAATGAATGAACATCAGAGGACCCCCTGTGTTTATATGGTCCAAGTATTGTTTTTCTGTTTTCATTACATTTTAACAGGAGGACATCCTTTTCAATAACAGCTATATGTTTTGAACATTTTACTAACATCTGTTTGACTGATAAAACACCAAGTTTTACTTTGAGAATCAAAAGTAAGACATCCATAATGCAAGCGGGGGGTGGCATCCATTTTCCAATATATTTAATTTTACTCAGCTATGTGAATTCCTGTCTTCCATTTTCTGTTGACGAAAAAACAACAGCAAAATAAATATTTTTATATATATATATATATATATATATATATATATATATATATATATATATATATATATATATATATATATATATATATA
>JAVLVB010000173.1:5249146-5272494 GCA_032876305.1 Orestias chungarensis | reverse complement strand
CCAGCATACTCCATCAGCTGGACCAAACCCCCGGACCACTTCACGCTCTGGACTCAACCGGACATTCCCCTGGCGACACTTCCACTCCAACTACAAAGTAAGACCGTTCTCATTATTCACCTCTGCTACCAAGCATTCACCTAACCTGTCCTTGCTCTCAGAGGTCTCCCGGTCCTCCACGTCAAGTTTCCCCCGTGACTTCCGCCACTCACTGCCGAGGCACTTCCGCCACTCACTGCCGAGGCACTTCCGCCACTCACTGCCGAGGCACTTCCGCCACTCACTGTCGCTGTACTTCCGCCACTCAGTGCAGCTCGCAATTTCCCTGAGATCATCACCACAGACTCACCGCTGGATCCGACCCCACTCCGTGTCACATCTCACTTTTCAATAAACCTCATAACTATATCTGCTGAGAGTCTCTGCCTTTGTGGGTCAATAAAGATCTAAATCCGATATGACAATCTCACTATTCTCTTTTTAGTTTCCCTAAGGCAAGCTAATTCAGCCTTAGGCGTTTTTTTTTTCCTCTGCAAAACATAGTGAAGATTTTTGATTTTGTGCATTACTTTCCAGAAAAACAACAACAAAAAAACAGGATTTTTGGAAGTGTGTCAAGGGTCTTTCTCCTTTTTGTGAAGCGGTATTAAAGTTTGAGATTATATAAAATAGTCTGGGAGACTACGTTATGTAATAAAATCTACACATAAAAAAAAAAAAAAATACACAAATAGGATAGAGAAAGGAAAATAAGAGGTGCACAACATGACACACAAACACAACAATGCAGCATTGCAACAATTAATTAAGGGCCTTGCTGAGGTGCACTGGCAGTGGGTGCATTTGACATCAGCTGTAAATGTGTAGGAACAGTACTGATTTTCTAGTAGCCTTAAGCAATACATTCATATGCAATCCTCATATATTTAAATCAATTGACAATCCTCCCTTGCACACCAGAGGCGGATCATCTCCAAAGGCATGGTTTGTTTATTGTTTTTGTTTCTTTTTTTGTTTTCCTAAAGTGTGTCGAATACAAGCTTCAACAAGGGTTTATAATAAACAACACAATAAAGTGCTAAAATATTGATCATTTTTACTAAAACTTCAAATTTAAATTGGCCTAAAGTGTAGTGTGAGTCATACTGTAATATATAATTGATATTATCAAAAGTTAAGATATTTACAATGATCAATTATCACTTTAAAATTCAACAAAAATTAAAAAGAAGACAGATCTTTTTTTTCTTCTTTTTTTCTTTTTTATTGTAATAAAATGCAATAGTATAACCCTTGGGCGTTTCAACTAAGTAGTTTGAAGTGCTTTCATATCTTCTGGAATGATTAAATACACTCCAATCTTATCATACAATGCTGCAGTTACAGTACAAAATCAAACTGCATTTTACTACTGACTCAATACCCTTTTTGGCTGACTTGCAAGTTGTACAATCACATATTAAAGTGATAATTATTTTACCATATCTGGGAAAAGTCACAATAACTTTAGGTTGCAGTCGTTTCAGATAAGCACAGTAAAAATCCCAGAGGGTCCAATTTGTTCAGAGTGTGGTAAGGGCCAGGAGTAAAGGAGTAGGCAGGTGGCACACGGCCACATTTTATCGGTTTGTTTGACCATTGTTTTACAAATTTTAGCATGAATCATTGTTTGAATCCAATACGTTCTGAGAAATTGGCATTATACTGAATGTGAAAATGAGATGAGAACAATTGGAAAATGGGCTCAATATGATCGATTAAGGCAGAGATTGATTCCAAGATATGTAGATGCTGGAATTTATTTAGTCAAGAGAGGATAAAAGTATAAACCTCTTGTATATTGACAGTAATTAAAACATGACATATTTTTCTAAGTTAAAATTTGTTAAGATTAAACGGTCTTTTGCATTTGAGTATAAAAACAACCTTCCTGACCGCTAAACAGGAAGGGTCAAAATAAAGCATTACATGTGATTGGTGATTGATAAAAGACCCAGTCTGACCAGCTGCAACATCACTGAAGCTTTGTGGGTTTTCAGACTCCTGGCTGTCAGCTAATAGCTGGGTTCCTACAAATGAAGTGTTTTATCTTTTTGCCTCTGTCTCATACTAACAAGCCCCATAATCCTTGTTTTTTTCTGTTAATAAAATTACACAGGCATTGCACATATGTAGTTCAACAGATGCTTTGTCACAAACATGTCCGTTACATCACTGTACATCCTTTTGTTTATCACCATCTTCAGATTTTATACTTAGTCATGAGAGCACCCAGAGCAGTGACCCCATAAAACAGGAAAAATGGCTCAAACAAATACCTAAAGATATCCTATGTATATAAAAATTTCTGTCTCACCCATCCCTCATTTCCGATATCTCAAGCTACGGTCCTCTACATGGGGGTTAGGGGGTTGAATGTTCTTTGCAGCCGTTATTTCTAGGACTATACTCTTTCTGACTGAGACACCTGATGTTTCTCCCGGTATCTGTTGAAGTCACTTCTTCAGTGTGGATCTCATTGACCCAGATGCTCAGATGACCATGAGCAATGGAATCGCCCTTACGTGCAAGGCTGTTTTTAGCTCTTCCCTTTGTGAATTTTCTGGTTACTTTAACCTGTTTCCATCAGTCAGGTTGACGTCATCAGTCAAAACTGTTTTTTCTTGCTGCTTAATAATAATTGCAGTGTGCGTGGGTGGTCAATTAGTTTATTTAAGTTAATTTATGCTTTGTAAGAGTGTTCACAATTTTTTAAATTCTTTTTTTAAGTATTTTACAATAAAAATACTTTATTTCACACATATATCAAGATATCCTCTATTTCATTACGTTATAGATGCACATCCAAGTTTTTATACATATAGTTTTGGCTCTCTAAAATGTAAATTCCTAGATAAAGTTGGCCCTATTCACTTTAATTTATTAAATAATTTTTAAAGTCAAAGAGTAGAAAACTTTCTGGTAAACTCCCAATGTTAATATGTGAATATAGTGACATCATAGATATCAGCGCTGCACATGACACTGTTGAAAAACCAAACTAGTACCTGGCTCTGACCCTGTAATAGGCAAGTAGGTCTGGATGTGAACAAAGGTTCAGTTCCAAGCATGATAGCACTTATAAAGTTAGTTTACCCAATTAATAACAAAACATATTAAATAGACTAGAACATCTGGAGAAAATTGACGTGAGTACAAAGAGAACATGAAATGCATCTTTCCCACTAAAACAAGCCTAGTCTGTGATCCCCTCTACCTCTTCTTTAGATATTAGCAGTCGTTTTGCATGTCGTTCAAAAAGTACCTCATCAGATTTTGCATGCAGTGATATCTGGTACAAAAGGCTTTTCTGACACTTTTTTAAAGATAGTTACAATATTCAGCCACAAACATAAAGCTGCCTATACATACATATCAATCAAAGCTTTGCAGTTTAAGCTGCAATGTTCCACTTGTGAAAGTAAAATATATGCTTCACATCAGCATACACAAATAATTCTGAGTTCTACACTACCTAACAGGAAATTAAAAAAGTTTTAAAGGAGTGTTAAAAAGATAAACTATCAACGGCCAGTCAACTGAATTAATACAGAAGTTAAACTTTTTTTAATTCTTTACATTCTTTTATAGTTTTTTTCATTTCCTGAGTCAGCAATGTATACTCTACCTCTATACTAGTACTCATACTAGATCTCTTATGTTGTACAGTTGAGTTTATAAGTTGTATAAACAACCATCCTTTAAAAACCCTTACCCTTAATTTTGAAGCTTTAATAAAATTAAATGTGAAAACATGTAACCCAGAAGGAAATTGGGCAGAAAATCGCTATGAACTGAATGTAAGCTTCTCACCGTTTTGATGAAACAGTACATTCATGTGTAGATTTATGTGTTACCTCTTGTCTTTGTCTAAATGCCTTAATAGTTCATGTAAAGCTGTAGGTGTCTGTCCCTTTGTGTGTGTGTGTGTGTGTGTGTGTGTGTGTGTGTGTGTGTGTGTGTGTGTGTGTGTGTGTGTGTGTGTGTGTGTGTGTGTGTGTGTGTGTGTGTGTGTAGAGGGGAGGTGTGCCAAGTGTGTATGTGTATTGTTTTGTAAGTCTGATTGGTGTGTTTGACCACATTGAAAAGCATATAATCCGTCGCTATGGGCAATATCAGCAGTGGTAAACACTGTGCTAAAGTAGGCCAAGCTTCACTTTAAAACCCACACACATGCATGCAGCCTGATGCATGCACGGCTATCACAAACACTATTTCACCAATCCACTGCTGGGGGAAAAGCATTATTTGACAAACCATCAAAACTGATTCTCTATGCTTCTGAGACAGTGAGAGGGAGAGAATAAGAGAAGGGGACGATTAGAAAGAGGAAACGAGCATTAGAAGGACTCCCCCCCCCCCCCTTCCCACCTCTTTCTCCATTAACTCCTCCACGTCCTCTGTTGCTCTCTCATGTTTCCTTCTCTTATCTCTGTCAGGGTTGTTTAGAGGCCCATGACATGTGTCCTCTGCATGGCTGCGTGTGTGCAGTAACTGAAAGATTCCTGACAAGGTGTGAACATTAAAAGCTTCTACAGTCACATCCATACAGGGGGCTAAGGGAGGGACACCTTTAGAGACAGTGTTCTCATAATTTACAGGTTATACAAATAGAAGATTTTATTGTATACTTAGCCTACGCACAAACACACCAGTGGATCAAAAGGTCAACAGACCAAATATATATTAACAGATTTACATGACAGGGCTTTTTTTTTCCAAATCATCCTGCTCCAGTAGAATGAACTGCATTTTACAGTACATCTGGAAAGTATCCTTACTGCTTCTCTTTTTAAGCATATCTGTTTTGCAAATTAGTTTAAATTAATCTCTTTCTTCAAAATTTTAGATATAAAACATTGTGAAAATGTGGCGGTAGGTTTCTGAGATATTTGAAAATTAAAATATAGAGAACCAATAAATCACATTTACATAGTCATTCACAGCATTCGCTTAACAATTTGCTGTTGATCCAACTTTGACAGCAATTACAGTCTCTTTTTTTTATCTGGATGCTCAAGCTTAGAAGACCTATCTTTAGGCAGTTTCACAGATTTTTTTTATTTTTTTTGTTGCATTACATCTCAAGCTCCATCAAGTTAGATGAAAGATGTCAGTACCCACCCATTTTCAGATCTCTCCAGAGATGGTCTCTAGGTAACTTAAGGACATTCGCAGAGTGGTTGTGACGCCCCTCCTTTAAGATCTAAGCTGTGTGCTATGGCTCATTCCCCTGCTGTAAATCACCTCAATGTGAGGATAAGATTGTTCTATATGTTTTATTCCAGGGTGTTTCTGTACATTGCTCTGCACATTTCCTTCTATCCTGACTAGTATGCTCAAGCTGTTGAAAAACATAACTAAAGCATAATGCTTTTACCAACCCGCATCCTTGTAAGGAGGGAATTGACTCAAAAGAGCCATGTCTGGTTTTCTGCCATCATGATGCCTAGCCTTCACACCACAGAGTAACTTTTTTTTCTATTCATACTATAGGAGTAGGTTTCATGTGGTTATTCTACCGTACAGGCTTGATTGGTGGATTGCTTGAGACAAGCTTTTCTTTCCAGAAGGTTTTCCTCTCTCCACAAAGGAACACCACAGCTCTGACAGATTTGTTACCTACCTGAGTAATGTCTTTTGACCACTGGACACCTGGTGGTTCCTAACTTCTTCCATTCCTATTTTTCCACAGAAGATTTATTTCTCTATCCTTACATATTTTTTGCCTCAAGGTAATTCTTTTTTTGAGGTCTACAGACAATTCAGTTGATTTCACGCTTGGAATGATCTGATATGCATTGTGAACGGTGGGACTTTCTATAGACGTGTGTTTGTCTTTCCAAATAACGTTGATTTAACTTATTATACCACAACTGAACCAAGATCTCAATGATGATGTGTCGAAAGTTGATTTTTAGCTTCGTGGCTGTGAATACTTACATATATGTGATTTAATAGTTTTGTGTTTAAATATAAAGAGTTTTTTTTTTCCACATTGTCATTACATAGAATTTAATTAGGATCTAGCATTTAGAGGAAAGCCACAGCTTGGAGGTTAAAAAAATGAGGACAATAATATTTCAGATCAGATTTTAACTCAATTTAAGAGCCGCAGTTTCCTTTTTACAAAACAATTTCAGATTTAAATTTAAAACATACATTAAATACAGACTGCTTGGCAGGCAGAATGTAATGACTAATTAACTGAAAATTGAGAGAAACATTTCTACAACCTTGGCTAAATCAACGTTTTCTAACTCTCCCACAAATTCAAGCATTAGTGGCACAAAATGTTCCAACAGAGTCAGTGTGACCACAAGTTCAGCTGACCACCAGGCAGTTTTCCACGTCGGTGCAACTCTCCTCTCATATGCTGAATGACCACAAATAAAAAATAGAAATGAATCACCTGGCATGGACACCTTCCTAGCAGTATCATCTCTATGTATGGCAATTTGTCAGCTAATAATCCCTGCTATTCCTCATAACCATCTGTGTGTGCTGGATTGTTTACAGGATGAGTCGCACTTAACAACAACTTGAAACACATTTGCCATAGTGTATTGACTGTGTCATCGCCAATGATAATTTGTATATGTGTGCATATTGTGAACAAAATTGATATTTAAATTGAAAATTTGTAAACAAGGAATCAAACATGGTTGTTTATCATTTTTATTAAAGGATATATTTTTTGATGCTTTCATATCATGTCTTGGTCAGTTACTGTAAGCAGATTGAGAGTCTAATAAAAACAAGGGGATGCAGGTTTTCCTAGTTAATCATGGCATTCTTACAAAATATGCAGTGGACTGACGTTACCCGTCACTGCTCATAATGTTGAGGTCCTGATGGGAATTCAAGTGTAAGTGTCAGACTGTATTTCTGATCAAGAAATTTTGGACTGATCAATATCTCAGCAACTGATTGCACTTTAACTTATTTACTTGAACCATTTAAATGCCTCTATAGAGTTTATACAAGATTATACACAGATCACATGCTCTTCTTGATGATTAAAGAAACGGCAAAACACCTATCTGATAGAAGAAAAAAAATCCAAATTTTCTGGATTTAAACTGGTTTGGATGCATGTGCAACCAGGGGGCAAATATAGAGTGGTATTAGTTTTATTCAATATATTAAATTTTCGTTTTTCACATCTCCGGTGACTAAAAAGGGAAAAAGCTCAATGATATGTCTCAATTTCATCATTTTATTTCAGGCTTTTGAAAATCAGATCCTCTAAATTTATTCTAATCGTTTCCTGTAGGTTTTCGTGTAACTGGACATGATTTAAACAAATTTGGCTTGTAATTTATTGATTCACTACTCTCAAAGTGAAATCAACAACCAAAAAAATTGGAATAAGGGGAGAAAGTTAAATATTGGATAGTGGTGGTGTAACACGAAACAGTCTCCTAAGCAAGTCAAACCACTCGCAAAGTGTCCTTCAGTCTGGGTCAGTATGCAACATATACATTCATAAAGGTTAAAAAAAGAAGCTTAGGGGAAAAGAAAAGGTGTAATAGAAGATTCACCAGTAACAGAGAAAGTCACAGCCTTGAGGTGATTGCAGAATTGGTGGAGACTCACAAGGAGTAGATAGAGGCTGTGGTCAGCGCATCAAGGGCCACTATGCACACGAACAAATTCTATAAATTGCCTATATAAATGCACTCCCTTGTGCCAGCCCACAACAACCAACAAGAATGTTTTTAGTGAGCGAAGGACAAAAATAACTAAACCATTACTCAATGATTGCAACTTCTGCCTTGAGATTAAACCAATTGTCTGAAACAAAAGTGCAGTAGCACATAATCTTAAAATCAGAGTGAACTTACCACAGTCAGCGGTAATTTAGGGTTTCACAACATCTGCTGGTAGTCCATTAAGTTTCCTGAAGAAAATATTCAACATAGCCATTGACCAGAAAGTGTTGAGTTGTTGGAGCACATTTTGTTTTCTTTTTTTTTGGCAGCAGGACTTCTCATTGACCCACCCTGCTAAATGTATCAAAAGCAGGCTTAACTGTGGTATTGTGTATATGTGTGTCAATAGGAAGATGAGAGACACCAGACCAAACAATGCAAATGAACTAAAGACCACTATCAAACCAATATGGGCTTTTATTATACTGTTAGAGAGCAACAAGCTGACTGCATTCACGCCACACCACCACAAGACAGTATTCCATGCAAAATAAGGCCTAACACTGTATTGACAGCAAAAAATGAACATAGTCTACAAGTATGACATTTCTGTTTAGAGCACCCTTATTTATCTTGGGTCATTTTGTAATTTTCTGGGACAGTTTTTTTTTTTTTTTTGTTCCAAGCTATATTAGTCATTAGAGAAATAATACTATTCATAATTAACCTTTGAAATATAATTGTCACTGTCACTTTTACAATATTGAAAATTTTCAAGACTGACCTGTATACTTACAACATACTTTTTTTTTTTTGACAATTGTTATAAGTGGTAAGTATGTAATTTACAATAGTCTAAAATTTATCCTTGAAATAATGGTTTAACAGTTTTTGAATGCGTACATTTATCCCTATGAGGTAATTTATGCCCTCAATATGGCCAAAAAGGAGTTTGGCACCTCTGTTCAACCTGTTGATGGTTAGTGCCAGGGTGTTACGTTAGTGCAAAATAATGTAATTAAAAAATCCTTGTAAAATCCACCAGCTTGCAAATGTGGTATGGGGAGATTACTTCTTATACCTTTAGACCATTTTTTTTTTACCTTTGTTTCCAAAGTGCTAATGTTTAAATGACGAAGTATTTTGTTATTTTTTCTTGATTTCTATTTGTTTGGAATCATTGGAAAGATTAGTATTCACACTGTCATAACATGTAAATAATCCCAAACACACCCCGGGGAGAATTTTTTCTGGCTTTATTTTGCAAGATACTTATATGAAGAAAATAGTAAAGACAACTTTGATATTTGTTTATTTTATTTTTGTTGGCTTGTTTTACAATGATTTGTAGATGAAAAAGAAAAGAGAAGGATCATGTTAGATCATCATGCCTTACTGTGACATTCAGTGACAACTTCTTTGCTTTTAAGCCAATATAGTAATTAGTAATTGGGAACAAGAAGATTTGGAAACCAATCATAGTATGAAATATGACATTTTTGTTCAGCATTTAGGACAGAGCTTTTCATCTTTAGATAACTGTTGATACACTACAATAATCTTTTAATAAATGTATTAACTTCTTAGTAGCTCAAAAATCTATTTTTCTAATTATAGCAATTGAAAAGAATGCTCAAATAATGCTCCTGCTTGCATTCTCATCATTGGCTGGATTTGACCCCTCCTCCCATGTCTCTGCATGTTGAGTTTGCCGTGGTGCCTTTGGAGTTAATTATTGATTGTGTTGCCAATAAGAATTTTAAGTTGCAATTTGAATAAAGAAAGTGGCAATACAATAAAACAAGCTAAATTACTGGTGAAATAAAAGGTGGCAATTCTTGCTGAACCTCATCTCTGGGGTATAAAACATGACTGACAGGAAAGAAATTCCCTTCCACAATTCCCTTGCTCATCCTTCTTTGATTGATTGCCACTCTTCTGTTGCAGCTGTAATCCTTCACTGAGCTTTTCAACCCAGACAGAAATGCTGGACAGGGAAGTTTTTTTTTTTTTTTGGTTGTGAGAGGCTTAAAGTGAAGACTTGAAGCCTCAAGCTATTTGCATTTTTGCAATGTAAAAATCAACTTTATAGCCATTTTTCAACCTCGTTTGCCTCTGCTTAAGTTTTATGTGTTAGCGTTCATGGTACAACTATAATATACGCTGTTCACTGGGAGGGAGCTGACAAATTGCCATATATTGGTACAAGGAATTTAATGTCAGTCTACTAGCCATCCTGTAGATTTTACACTTTTCAGAAATGAATAATAACAAATTAATTAAAATATTCTTTTGTTATGGTTGTTAATAAAGTGAGAATATAAAATTAACTTTAGGTAGCATTTATCATATCTCTACTTAAATCATATTTATGGGGGGATTTTAATTTTAAACGTAAACTAATACTAATGCATGGAAGTAACAAAAATCATTTGTATAGATGTATAGAAAAAAGAAAACAAAAACTTCTGCTTCTACATTTAACAAATGAAAAATATCTCTCATAAGCTTGCAAAATGACTGTTCATCAGGCTGTGACAAAGGTTGCAATGATAAATTAGCTCTTCTTGGAACATAGGAAAATCTAACATTAGTCATGGTGGCATGATTCAGACAATAAGACCTTAAAATGACTCAGAGAGATCCTACGCACACAATGTCGATCATGATACTGATAAGTACTGGAGTTGAAAAATCCCTAATCTCTCTCATCCACAGTGACTGCCAAACTGTACAAAAACTGACACTATCACAACTCATATTTACATGTTTCCCACCTTTAATTTGACATAAGTTCCATATTACTCACTTAAAAAGCATTGGTTTTTGAAAAAAAAAAGAAATTGTAAAAAACATAAACATGATCAATAAATGTGTTGCATATGTGTGCTAACTGCAATGGTTAAGAAAAGTTATTACATGCACACACACACACACACACACACACCACATTTGAAATTGGTATGCTTGATGGTCCCAGACGGGCTGGTCTGAGTACATCAGAAACTGCTAATCTACTGGTATTTTCATGCACAACCATCTCTAGGGTTTACAGAGAATGACTGAAAAAGAGAAAATATGCAGTGAGCGGCAGTTGTGTGGGCAAAAATGCTTTGTTGATGCCAGAGGTCAGAGGATAATGGTCCGACTGGTTTAGGTTCATAGAAAGGCAACAGTATCTCAAATAACCACTCATTACAACCAAGGTATGCAGAAAAGAATCTCTGAACACACAACACGTCAAACCTTGAGGCAGATAGGCTTTAGAAGCAGAAGATCACCCCAGGTACAATTCCTGTCAGCAAAGAAGAGGAAACTGAGGCTAAAATTCGCACAAGCTCATCAAAATTGGACAATAGAAGAATGGAAAAACATTGCCTGGTCAGATGAGTCTCGATTTCTGTTGCCACATTCGGATGGTAGGGTAAGTCCATGTCCATGCCTCTATGACCACAGTGTACCCATCTTCTAATGGCTATTTCCAGCAGGATAACGAGCCATGTCATAAATCTTAAATCATCTCAGACTCTTTTCTTGAACTTGACAAAGATTTCACTATATACGAATGGCCTTCACAGTCACCAGATCTCAATCCAATAAAGCACATTTGAGATGTGGTGGAACAGGAGATTTGTATCATGGATGTGCAGCCGACATATCTGCAGCAACTGCACAATGCTATCATGTCAACATGGACCAAACTCTCTGAGGAATGTTTCCGGTACCTCATTGAATCAATTCCACAAATTAAGGCAGTTCTGACAGCAGAAGGGGTCCAACCCAGTACTGCAAGGTGTACCTTATAAAGTGATCGGTTAGTGTATGTGTGTGTATATATAGTGTAGTGACTCTACCTATCACTATTATGTTATGAAATTAACTGTTATCAATAGTCTCTAAAGCACATGCCAAGTTCAAAATGTTGTTTAAAAGTGTAAAACTAGCTGTACTGTTAGGTTTAAGCGGTCATCTAGGTATTACGAAATACTAAACTAATGTAGTTAGTGGCAGTAAATTTGTTAGGGATATTTTGGCCATATTTTCAATCTTTAATATAAACCTTGGTACTTAAACATCATTATATAATTTTCTTATTTTATTTCATTTTTGCTTGTTTTTCCTTTAGGTAGTTATGTGTTATTTCGCTTAGTAAGTTTTTGATTAAGGTATTTTTGACTGGAAGGTTAAATTTTTATGATTGTTATACTTTTTACTAAACTGTTGCATATTGAAAATAAATGATCTGGGATGATTCAACATGTGGTGTTCATAATCTATTGTTGTATGAATAAACCATCCATTAGCAGGCAGGCACTTAATACCAATAACGGGGACTGAACTATTTACCGGTTATGTAAATTTATTGTTCAATTATTAATACCCAAGATTCTTGCTCACAATTTTAAAAAACATTTTTATAAATTTTATGATATAATCTTATTTGAGTTTCCGTCATTTTTAAACTCTAGTCATAAAAATTACAAGAATTGTTCTTTAAATATTCCATCTATTGTTAATTCATTTATAAAGCAGGCAGAAAATAACACATTTACAATATTATTATTTTTTTCATTTGTGCCTCTATCTGTCTGTCTTTCTGTCCACCCACCTATCTTTTATGAAATATTCACCTCCTTTGTCTCTTTAGTCTAAAATAATTTCTTTTTACGTATGATTTACTCCCTGTCATTTTTCTCTTGGTTCGCTTCGATCAGTCCTTCAGGGAGTCTCTCTCGCCGCTAAGATTTTAACAAATGCCGTTTGGCAAGTTCAAGAGAAATTGCTAACATGCTCACAAATAATCTGAATGGATATGGATTTTAATTTCCTGCCCCAGACCATTAACTGTTTGTCCCTTTCTGTGTCCTTTCTCCTGTCCCTCTACTTTTAAATAAAGGCTATTCGTGTTGCAAAAATCTTAAAAAGTTAAATTTGTGAATTACTTTAACAAATCGAAGAAATTCAAATGACCGATCAAAGACACACACACAAACAGTGCGTGGAAAGTTACATCGCAGCTACAGCAGAATTGAGGCTACGATTCAGTTAGTACCACCAGGCCCTCTGAGCATCACTTGCAGGCAACGCATGTATATTGTCCAAAGACACACAGGCAAAGATGGACAGAATGAGCATTTGAACCAACCACCCACAAAACAAATTTGGTTTTATTAGGAAAAGCCTTAAACATTTTTAACTTGGTTAATATTAGGGCCATTCCAGACAGTTTGTTGTTTTCTGCTCCGTCTTGTTGTTAACAAAAAAAAAAGGTCTATGTGGGAGTCTTTAAAACACATGTATTACATTGTCAACAATTAGCTTAGATACTTTCTCTTTTGACCATAAAACATTTTTATCGCAAGCCTTTTGCTTACTAATGGTGGTAGTAATGCTTGATTTTTGTGATATTGTGTAAACACCTTTTCCGTAAGGCTTAACTGTGGACCAATTAAGTCAACTTTTACCCCCTCCCTGCAGTCATTGTTACTAAACTAAAAAAAGAAACCCAACCAACATCCTTTTCACATTTTTAATAAACCTATTGCACTTTTTCTACAGTTTCCTGAAATTGTGTTTAGAGTCAGAAACCTAACTAAATCTATTACAATATGTTTTGATATCAAATGTGTTTTCTGGCAAGGTTTAGAGGTTTGGTTTTCCTGTCAATGCATATCTTCTTTCTTTCCTCATAATTATAATACTTTGTTTTAAAGGGTTGAATTGAATCACAGGTACATGTTTTCTTAAGTTACTGAATTTGGCTGTAATCACAGTTCATTAAGATAGCACTTTTGAAATGCAAACTCTCTGAATAGGAATGAGGTGTGAATACCTGGGTTCTTGAAACTAACAAGCGCATCCTGCCAAATCTAAGAGCAGGGCCGCAGCAGTATCCTTTACAAATTGAGATTACATGATGTCCATTGCATAGATAAATTAGGACTATCATGTTACTTTTCACCAAAAAGCCTTTGAATTTAGGTCTCCATGGAGTACTTATCTGTTATTTTTCTCCAGATATGTTTGCTGTCTGCCAAATGTTAAACAACGTAAGTATTTCTAAATTGTGAACAGGCCAAAACAAATTTGAAAATGTGTAAGCAATAAATGTGTGTGAATGTGCTTTTTACTAAAAAAGGTATATATCTCAACAAGCAATGTGAGCCTTTTTCTATAAATTCTTAAATTTCTATATGGGATCAATAAAATATCCATCTATCTGCATTTTATCAGTTAACTTACCTTAACATTGAAATGTCACATTAAGACGAGAGACAAAAGCCCCGTATTAAACACTTCCTGTTTATTGCATGACCCTAACAGAGCATGATTTTGTGCATGTTTTTGTTTTATGCCTTATTTCATACAAATCATAATTTTCCATCATCCTTATCACATGCTTCTTTTGCTTTTATTAAGTTCTTCATTTTGAACAAACAACTTCTCCTCAACAATTGTTTCAAACACATTTTTTGATTGGTATGAACCATTATTTTTGTATCATATCTAGATAGAAAACACTTAAGAAACACATTTTTAAAAATGCTCAATTATTGATATAAATTAATATGAGAGTAACATGTGTCATGCCTTAAGTTTTCTTTAGTAGTAGTAATTTACAGGGATATCCCCTAATTTAAGTGTCTGAAAGGAATGGGGGAATTAGTCAATAGTTTATATTAAAGAAGCAAGAGAAGAAATATATATAGGTTAAAACATTATATTTTGCTTTTATTGCTATTTTATTGTCTGAAAAAATACATTTGTATCAAACTTATCATTTTTTTATTTGCTACTGCCAACTTTTTCGTGCATTTGCATATTTAAAATCAAAAATATCATACAGAACACGGTAATAAAAGATATTCAAATGCCTTTAATTAGTTACACTTTAATTCTTAAGTCACTGATTTTAAAATCCTCAATGTAACAATTTAACTGTTGTGTATAGAGCTCCTGCGTGGAATTTTTTGCTCGCTTTTACTTTGCCTGTCCTCTTCCATTGCTTCTACTGAATCCTCTAACGCTCTCTTTTTTATCCTTTTCACTTCCTCGTCTCATTTCCAAGAAGACTGCCCTAAATTTCTTTGAAATCTAAATCGGATTGATACATAAACATTCCTTTTCTAAACTCCTAAGTCTCTCTGAGGATAGGAAGTGTGATCTAATGCAGGATGAAAAAGGCAAACAAGCCAACTTTGAAACAGGATAAACCTTTATATGTAAAAAAAAAAAAGAAAAGAGACCACTAGAGAGAAAACTGTCCATCTTGGTACCTCTTTGTGTGTTGAGTTGATCTGTCAGCTGTCAATCTTCAGTCACAAATATCTTTAGTTGCTATAGGAACCATATCATCTTTGGAAGGGAAACAACAACCAAAAAAATACATTATAAATTCAAAGTCCAGCCAGGTGCTATGCTGTGCTGTAATCAACCAGAGGGCTAAAATTATGCAAAGCAGGCTTACTCATTGGCAGATATGAGTTCAACTTTGGAATATCTGCACAATTTTTCACTGCTCATCCAAAGACTGGGAAACTGAAGGATGTCTTTTTAAGGTTTTTTTCTGCATTGCCTCAATCCTCTAGGGCGGATACTTAGTTCAATTCACAAAAGTCAAATACATTCAACATACTAAGAAAAATCTATCAACAGGTTTATCATAAGTTTTTTTTTAGGTTATATAAGAATTTGCAGCGTATTTCTGTTTTTATGGACATTTATACATCTCAGTATGTAGCTGATAAGATCCAGCTGTGTAGTTTTGCCTGCTGGTATGATCTATATGGATGCACCTGCTCACAATTTGCACGGTAATAAGGAAAAACCCAGCTTGGATGAGTTCGTTTTATAAGCCTGTAATTAGCATTGAGTTTTTTTAAACAAATTAGCAGAGTGAGACAGAGATAGAAACAAAATCACATGTGAAGACACAGGCAATGAACACACACACCCCCACACAAACCACACTACCACAGAATTCAATGTTCCAATTATCCACAAACGTAGGCCCACACAAGTCGATTTGACATTTAAACACTCCCACGATATTTGCTTTCAATGTCCAACAACATTTATAAATATGTCAATATCTAAGAAATAAACATTTATTTAAAAAGGGACAATGTTGTCCTTGTGAATCTCTATTGAGGAAAGTATGATAGGGGAAATATATTTAGTGAAATGGAATTGTAATATCTTGTAAAAAGCCAAATCCATTACAATATTTCAAACAGTAGATGAGGAATTCTCAAACTTAATATTCAAAGAACCAAATCCCGGTTTGTTTGTTTGTTTTGGTTTAATTTTGCATTATAATATTACTAAAATAGAACCTAAAAGTGTACAAGATGCTGTAACATCAAAATAAAAATAGTAAACTGTACAAATACCCAGTGAAAGAAGTTTCATTTCTAGAGATGACAGTACCAGATTTCCAGCCCTCCTTTCTTGCCTATCTGATAAACATTATGTCTTGTTTCTCAATTCCTCGACTTGTCTTTTTTAATTACCTCTTTGGGTCCTGATACCTGGACATAACCATGTTGATTCCCAAAGGCCACAGAGCCCAGCCTAGCCCACAGTTCTGTCTGTCTGATTCTACTACATTATTTATTGAGCCTTGCTCAGCCCAAGGATAACCCTAGCTTTAACCTACGCTGACATTTTTCCTCTCCACCTGCTTCTTGTTTCACATCAGAGTCACCCTTTTGTTTCACAGCCCCTGCTTAAGGCTGTGATGTGAATTGCATGGTTTAGCTTGACCACATTTAACAGTGATGTCCTCGTCTTCCATCAGCCATATTTGGTTTCACTCCAGGGTTCTTCCTTACACTGCAGCAATCAACTGAATTTTAAAAGAAAACAAAAAAAAACTGAATTTGATATGAATTTGAATTTGATTAAAATTGTTTAAATTAACACTGGTGTACTGGCTGTAATATTGGCTATTCGGTCTGAAAAAACATTTCAGAAAACTCTAGTTAACAACAGATCCAGTTCAAACATTTGGGAGAAGTAACACTTCTTTAATCTTTGCAACTACAGATTCATGTATGAAAAGGTTATAGATGTCCAAGAAAGAAGAAAGGTAAAAACATTTTTTTTAGGTTAGATTAGATTACACCAGGGGTCTTCAATGTTTTCAAGGTTAAGGACCCCCAAACTAATGCCCCCCCCCCAAAAAAAATAAAATAATAATAATAATAATATATATATATATATATATATATATATATATATATATATATATATATAAATAATATATATATTCTTAATATATGTAAGTAATGTCTATTACATATGGAGTAATGTAACAAAAGTAATTCCGCCCTGGAATTATTAAAGTATTTCTGATTCTGATTCTGACTTGTTGTTGATGGGACAGGCGTTGTGAATGGGACGATGCCCAGCTTGAAAGAGCTCCTGTGTGTCGCTGAATTTGTGCGTTGATGACTTAAAGACATATTCTGCCTCCATTTATCTGTTTACTAGAGTGTGTAGAATTCATGTTATTGTGTATATAAAGACACTTCAATTAGTCGAAAAATTTGCAAGTGGGAAAATATTAAAAAAAAGTCTAATAAACCAAAATTTTCGCGACCCCATGTAGTACCTCTGCGGACCCCCTAGGGGTCGCGGACCCCCTGTTTAAAACCTCCGGATTAGACCATTACATTAGATTAGATTAGAGGGGAAATTACAGTTCCATTACACCCATCCAGACAAACATTACAGTACATGAAGAGACAGGTGACTGCAGCCAAGCCACCATTAACCAAGAAGCTGCCTCATCTTGACCGTAAGCGCTGCCTTTGAGGAGGAAAATGCCACATTAGGGAAAGGTGAGGGAAAAAAATATATTTCACACTTTATCCTTGACAGGATTCAGTTTGGAGTTACAAAAAAAAAACCACCAAAAAAACAGAGAAAAAGCAGGAGAACCATCCAGCAGAGGGTGCGGTGTAGTGATGGGCCCGGCAACACAGATGCTTCGCCGCATGTATCAAGCCCATTGACCAAAACCCGTGTCGGTGCGCGTATTGATTTCAGTAAGTAACGTGACCGATACAGCAACTGTTTCGAAATAACACTGAGGCGCCAAACTGTGTTTATAAGGAAGCAAATCTGTCATCGGGATGCATTTGCGAAAACAATTCTTGATCTTTTTCAGTACACCGTCAACTATGGAGCCTCAAGGCAAACGAAAGATTTTGGCAGTGTGGGACCATTTTGATCTTTCATCGGAAAGTAAGAGAATTGTTTTAATTTTGCTCTTTCATCTGGTTCTATTCAGTTTCTACTTGATCTATCTGAATCCAAATTCAGCTGAAATGGACTCTTAGTCGAAAAAGCGTAACAGACTAAATTTCAAAATGTTGGAAAAACATATTTTTTTTAATGAAAATGTGTGTAGAAAACCCCCAGTCGACAAGCATCCATATTTCAAACACATTCACTTAAATTTTTACGTTATGTTACATGTTCACGTTATTTATTGACTGTATCTAAGAATATCACATATTTTTAATTTAACTTAATATATTAAATAATACAATATATAATACACAATAACATACAATGAGTTAAATGTTGTTGTTCATGTTTCATCAAATTGGTCTATCTACGTTACCTGTAGGAATTTTTAATGTCCAGCAGGTGTCAGTATTCAGTGACACAGTATCGACACAGTATCAATACAGTTTTGCTATGTGTCGAAACGCTTCATGACGCTTCATCTACCCATCACTGGTGCGGTGTTTGTGTGTGTGTAAGTCAGTAAACTGACACGCTGTGTCCTCGAAGATGTTATCAATCAGTCTATTCAGAACAGTTAGGATAGCAGACTGTCCAGGTCGCCCAAAGGGAGACGAATCAGGAAAACAATGCTTTGTTTGGGTTAGGCAGACTCTTGGTTTTCCGTTTGCCTGGATCTACTGGACGGCAAAATGCAAATAGCCATACCCCTCTTTCGTACAAAGCGGTACTCCAGGATTAGTTCCATTGCCTGGCTGTCTATTCCAATCTGTGAGAACAACTTTCTTCAAGATTTTATCCCAACCGGGCCTACCAGTTTGCAGCTCTGCTCACCCAACTTTTCAGTCTGACTATTGACCTCTCTGCAGATTCCTTCACACAAGCCAGGCAGCGTCACAATGGCAAGAACAGCAGCAAGTTCTCCAAACTTGTTGATATGCCAGGTATGATATGCAAAGAGAGACTCAAAAAAGAAAACAAAGACACAAACACTTAAAGCTGAAGCAAGAAAATTAAGGGGAGGACAGCTAAAAAGTGTCAGCCTTCACCAAGAGCACAGAAAAAAAATTACATTATTAAATGATATTAGTGTTTGTTTATCAAAACTGGCATTCCGTTTTGTGTTTTTCTGTATATTTGTGTCCTGTAGTGAAGCAGGAACCATGGTAAAAACTAAAGAGGAGAGTGTCATTTGACATTTTCCTTTCACTTCGTAGCAGTTTTCTATGTGTACATTGAGGTTACTGTAGGAACAGTGTTTCTTCTAGATTGATTTTTAACCTTTGCTTTCGACCAACATGCCACTAAACCTTGATGTATCTGAAAATAAGAAACTCGTTTTTTTCTTGCTCTTCATCTTTTTATCCATATTCTTAGGAAGTGTATATTTTGTATTATTGTTCAGCAAATACCCTGCGGGGGTAAAAACAGCAGGAGATGTTTCTGGATATGTGCCAGCTCAGATGCACTGAATTGACAGCCAGCTGGTTAGTCAGCCAATCAACCATCGTTGAAAGACGTGCCAGAGGCCTTATGTTGACTGCCTGCAAACACTACCAACGCTTATAATGTAAGATTATTATTATTTTTTTGAATGCAAAACATAAATCAAAAATCATGCTTGTGGGACAGGGCAGAGTCAGAGCTAAAAAATATTAATTCTATAGATCTGTAACCTTGTAAAGTCTTAAAATAAAAATTTACATGAATTTGAGGTAATTTCTGACCAGAGTCTCGAGATGGAAATGGGGATGTTTAATATGATAATATATCCCTGCCTGTAGGAAAGTCGCTGTTTTTGTTGATTTCACTGCAAACAAATCAGAATGCAGGCCTGCTACACAAACAGAGACTCATGAAAAATACCTTTCAGTGATGATGACGACAGAGAGCACAGTGACCTTGTTGGTACCAAAACACTTTTTTTTTAATCTAAGTCACCTTTCTATTATAAATTCCAAACAAACAAATAGAAAAAGTATATAATTTGTATTTGAACTATGTCAAACTTTTATTGTTGTTGCTAAAAATGTTCAGTATTCATTAGGCCTAGTGTATTAACTTCATCTGGAAGTGTTTTTTGATTGACTTCTTGAAACTACTCCAGTTTTTCCCCTTTGGTCTGTTTTTCTTCATGCTGTTTTTGCTAACCCACACTTCTTGCTCTTGCTTCAGTGCCCTTTCAGTATAGACCATCAATCATTATGTTCCATCTGTGTTAAATCTAAAATGAGTTTTTGTGGGAGAAAAACATCTAAAGGAGCCAAAACTAATTCAGTGGCAAAGAAAAATAACTATTGCTATCCATGTTTCCGTGTACTTTTGTGTGAGTATTTTGTATTTTTTATCCAGGTCAGTGTGGTATATACTTTATATTACCTTATGTCATCCTTGCTCACATGGTATTCCGCCACTTGCTGAAATCTCAGTGTCTCTGTTTTCTTTCTACTCGTACTTCTATTATTGTTTATTGCTTCATCTTTGCTTCTGTATCACTCACCCACCTGCTGTCTCTCAGCAGTAACAGGTGTTTGGTGAAGCAGGGAGCCTGCAGATCTGAATGTTCTCATCAGTCCCCCAGTCCAGCCTAACAGCTGATCTCAGCATCAGGCCACAGCCTACAACAGCTCCCACAGATCCTTCCAGCCACTTCCATTCTTGACAATGAGACAATAAACTCATTTTTGTGGTGGCCAAATCCTTTATGTTTTGTTGGAAAAGATGAGAATCATGAAAAATGTCATTAAGGACACAAAGGGGTCTTTATGTGCCAACACTATTTACACATGGGTATTGAACATATGAGAATGTGTGGCCTTACAGGACAACAGCTGTCAACTGAAATTAACATTATTAATAGAATGTTCAAATTTTCATTGCTAAGAATCAAAAACTTTACAATTTGGAAAGACAAACAATAACAAAAGTAAGAAATGTAGACAATGTTTACAATAAGACAGAAAACAAACAGAAAATGTTTTTCTCTATATCTAACGATTATGGATAAAAATAAATAGATAAACAAAGAATACTCATTCACTAAATCTAAAATATTTCTTTTTAAGTTTAAGCTGAAATTAAAAATACACACATTGTGTATAACATTTATAAATGTGCAACTATGTACAGCGAAACAAATCCAAAATTGGAAACGTAAATGGAAATGTGTAAAACTAAAGTTGCCACAATGAGAACAGTTTTCCAAGTCTTTAGTTAACATTGAAATAAAAAAAGTATCTGTATCTGTGTGAAGCATATATTTTTCTTCTTCTATTTGTATATTCATTTCTGTGTCAGGCTTTGAGAAAACTTTGCTGTTCTGCCCCTCTCATGTTTGTGTGCTTTTCTGCTGCCAACTGTGCTGCTCACTGTGCTGCTGTGTCTGTAACCCCTCCCCTTTAAAGCACTGAGAGGGAGGCAAGAGGAGGTGCGATGTGCTAAGTTGGTACTCTGTTGCACCTCCCCTCCAACTCAGTGTAGATACAAGCAACCCTCTTCTTCCTTGTGCTGCCACACATAGAAAACAAAACAAAACAACAAAGACTGAGATGATCAAGTTACCATACCATTCCAGTCTTCAAGGAGCCTTGAACAGAATCCAGTGAGTAAATTGTCATGGTAGGAATTTGGGTGAAGATCTACAGTTGCCAGAGTTCAGTTACACATCTACTTTTTCAAAAAACTTTGTTTGAGCTAAGTGCATTGATCTGAACCTTTACTTTTCAGTTGTTATTTTCTTTTTTATCTTTGAACATTACTGTTTAACCAGAACAGTTGCCATCTTGCAGAAGATGGATGGTTTGAAGCCTTTTTAGTGAAACACATGCTTATTCCCTGTAAACATGTGTAGGGTTTTCTCGTTTCTCCCAAAGGCTACAACTTTTCATCTTCAGTCAAATGGTGATTGCTCTGAGGTACCAAGGTGATTGCTCTGAAGTATTTGGTTTGTACTGTGTATTTTTCTTTGTTGATAATATTATCTCACTATAACAATAAGCAATGGTTGGATTCTAACAAAAACAATACAAAATGTGTATTATTGATATTTAAAGGTATGGACCCTGCCGAAATAATAATGTCCATAACATACAGGCTCATTTTGCCTACCTTTGCTGGAACTGCATGTTTAGATCATATTGAACCTTCATTTGAAAAGTATACAGGTGTTTTATGGCAAAACAGTAAATGTGGGTTTAATAATGACTTTAGCAGCTACTGCTCTCTAAAACAGCTATCTACATACTTTTTTGTATGTTTGATATTCACGGCCTGAGTTTCTAGTAACACTTTTGCTTAGGACGTCTTGTGTTAATTACAATTATAATCTTGTTAGCCACACAGTTGGGTGGGCACCTGAACAAATGAAGGAGCAAGAAACGGAAGAATGGTTATAAGGTATAAATCACGCATCATACAGAGTTTCAGTGCCTGTTTAACTCTCAGCGCAATAGCGAAACTGTACTCAACTTTCTGATGTGTTTTGACAAGTTGAAGCAGCTTAGAGAATTATCAGAGATGCAATAGGACACAGACAGACGGACAGAACTACCAAGCGCAGAGCGACTTAGTTCTAGTAGCTTTAGCATCCTCCATCTGTGTGTATGTAGTGTGTGTGTGAGAATGTTTAAGTCCTTCTATGGTCCTGTGTTTCTCTTTTCCTCTGAAGTCCTAACTTCATCCCTCCCCCATGTTCTTTCTCACTATACTTCCCCTCTTTCCTACCAAGCCGTACTCCAGGATTAGTTCCATTGCCTGGTTGTCTAGTCTTGGCCTATTTTCCTCACAAAAGTGTGTCCTTTTTTGCAGTTACTGTAATCTTGGTTGCGTGTGTGAGCATAAATGTAATTTGTAACTTGATGTAATTCGTTAAATGATTAAATGAACTGATTGTCTTCTGTAATAATATTCTGTTCAAATGAAGGATATTTTGCACCATAACAAACAGGTAATCCTGTTCCAGACTAAAACAAGGGCCTCCTGTTTTACCCAGAATTAAATAAAAATTAAATAATGACTTAACTTTATGCTACTATATTTTTCAAAATGATTTGCTATACAGAAACATTTTAAACTGATTTATTTTTTGTGTATTATTGATTATAATAAAATGCTTTTCTTGTAAATTGTCTTAAGACGACATGTGTTTCTATATAATCAAACGAAATTTAAACTGAATCGAAGATTCATGTATGCCCTGAGGTGAAACCTAGAATTTAAATGACAAAAGGGAACATGTGTTACTTTGTGACCCACTACTTTCACTTACTTACTTTGTTAAGCTACATAATAAAAGCTCTTTTTATGACATTCTAATGGGTCTAAAAGCAGGTTACTATGCCCTACAGCTCAATAGGGATTTTATGGTTTGAAATTGTTGGGGGGGGGGGGGGGGGGGGG
>JAVLVB010000173.1:5236395-5249046 GCA_032876305.1 Orestias chungarensis | reverse complement strand
AAAAAGTTGAGAGTTTTTGGGCACAACGCTTGACAAACATTTTTCCAGACAGACAGACAGATTTTAGCACAGATAAAAAATGTAATAACATCTATTTTGCAACAACTCCCGCACTGTCAGCTTGTCTTTGACAGATGTTCGCCATTAATAATAAAAAAAAGAAAATAAATTACAAGAGTTTGAGGTCCCTAACAAGGATAAACCTGTCCTGTAACTACTAAATCTTTAAAGAAAATTGATTACCCAGGGAATCCAGTGTTTTCTACATATTCCCATTAACTGTACATGTTTTCTCTTTGTGTTGTAGTTTTTATTTTCCGTCTTACCAATACTTATAATGAACATTAGTTTACTACTACAACTTCTGCTACTACTACTAATAATAATAAGTACAATAATAATTATAATAGTAATTATAATACTATAATTATTAATAATAATAATAATAATAAACTAAAGATAATTTACAAAATTTCCCCACCCACCAGGAACCTAGGATGTTGTGTATTGGTCCAACACCCAATGCAAACAACAAAACACCAAGTGGGAAGCCCCACATACCACCAGCCTCTGCCAAGCAAGCAGAGGAACAAGCAAAAGAGTGCCATGATTCAATGCTGCACTTCCTTCACGCATCCTCCCCATCCTAGTTTAAGTGTTTTGCATCGGTGCTGTGCTTTTACATGGGTTGATATGCAGTCAGTATCCTCTTACTTTTCTATAGTTTACAGCATGAAGACTATTTGTTAAGAAGGGAAAAAACATCTACCCAAAAAGAAACCAATTGTTTTGGGGCACAGAACTTGCTGTCCACCTTTAAATTTTACAAGTCAGCATACAGGACTGTTTTACAGCAGGGACTTATCACTTTATTATGTTTTTAAGATTTTGTTTTACATCTGTATTATCATTTTTTTAAACTTATTTATCACATTAACTTCCAAAAAATCAGGTGCAGTTTAGTCCTTGCATTTAGTAGGTTAAAATTCAAAAGCTAGATTCAGAGATTCTTCTCAATGGTGTCCACCTGTGTTACTGTTTCAAAATGCATGGGATAAAAAGGAAACGTTTCCACTGACAGGAAAGTGCAAGTAGAGGAACTTATGGAATAATAAAGTAGGCATTTCAATGGCATCAAACTAAAGTAATATTAATATCCATTTTTAAATCAAAGTACTCTTTTAATATTCATGAAACCACTTAGGTATTTAAACTATAGCAGCCTCTCTCCCAGTAAGCATCAATAATATAAAAAAACGCGATTTCCCCCAAACCCGCAATCTGCGTTATACCACAATTTCTGATCTGCATAGCTTTTTTAAATAATTAGCCAAGTTGATTTTCATTGACTCCGCAGGGAAGCCGGCCCACACAGCAGGGCTGAAAGAGATCTGCAAGCTCCTTTTTGTAATGAGTTGGTTTCAGTTAGTTTTACAGCCTAAATGTGTAACGTTATGGCCAACAAAGGTATATTTGGTCAGAACACTCAGCTGTGCCCGCTGCTGTATAGCTTTAAATGTAGAACACTTGAAGATTAATTGCTTGTGTTCCCTTTGTGTTGTGTTCTCATCAATGTTAACCTGAAGTCACAAAAAACTTGAAACAAGGCCCTTTTGGTTTAAAACACACACCTTTTAAATATTTTCACTCATCCCTACAATAGATTCATTCAATGGTCAGACATTATGAAATGTTCATAGCTTGTCTGACTACTGAAAAGCTTTTTTTACAGTTATGTTGAAGGTATGATTTTTATCACACAACCTTGATCTTAGAGTCCACGGGATAACTGTGGCATCTCCACCCAGAGGCTTAGAATAACCTACTTGACAAGCTCTTTGAGGAACTTGGTGCAAAATCTTCATCCAGGTCCAAGAGATTTTGCACTGTTTTTTGTTTACTTGCTGAAACAAATACAGCAACTGAGTTTGATTTATTTATGCTTATTTTTATTTTAAAGAACTTCACTGAAATGGAGAGAAATACACACAAACACACACATTTCTGGTACTCCTCCTCTTCTTCTCAAATGTGAGTTTTACATTTAGTTGCATTATAATTATGCATATAAATATTTGCCCTATAATTATGTACATATAGATGTTTATTTTTAAGAAAGCCAAACCTCACTTTACTTTCTTAAACATTCAGCTTATTGTCATTGTGGATTACCCAACAGCACGGTAGTTAGTGGTTAAACAAAACGTTCCTAAAAAAAAAGAGTTTCCAACGAAATGTGGTGACAGTACTTCAGTTCGAGATAAATATTTTGCCACTGTTGACATCAGCCATCGGAGTGAGTGGTATGGAGCAGAGTTAGTGCTGCTGACACACAGCAGGGCCTGGTAAGATGGGGAACAGACATAGGTTCAAAGATTCTTCTACAAATTATATTGTTACATTTTCCACACGAAGCAATAAAAATGGTTCGTATCAGCAAGTCTCAGTATTCACAAATAAAAAAAAGATGAGGAGGAATAGGATTTCTCAGCCAACCAACAACTGGAGCTTAGAAGGACAAGTAAACACAGAAGAATGATTAAATTTAGGTCCTATATGGTCAGCACAATTTATTTAACGTAAAGATAAGTTGCAGTCTTTAATGGTGGAAATAAAACTAAGTATATAGCTTGATACAGCAAGAGGTGGCTTTAGAAAATAGTTTAGGGCTTTAGCTGATGTGACACAGCAGCAGAAAGACCCCAGGGCAAAAGAGAAGACTGGTCAATAGTTTCAACTAAGCAATATGTTATTTTTCCCAACACAATGACTTTAGAAAAGTGCTAATATCAACAGAAGAGGTAGTTTGAGGAAATAAAGAACCTCTTACTTGGGCTAAATAGCTGTGGAAATGGGCTTATTGTAACAGCTCACTGCACTTATGGCCAGAAGCTACAGAAACACCCGTCCTTTACAAATCTCTTTTTTTTTTTGGTACATAGAAGAACAGCATGAACTTTTGAAATACTCTTGGCATGTTTGATTTGCTCCACAAAAAAAAGTAGGTGCCAAATAACTCTAGTAGTAGTTGACATAAATCATAGAGCCACCAGGCTGGTAAAAGGTTGCAGCTGCCACCTCTCATCAATTCACTTGCCAAAGCAGTTATCTGCAGCCTTTTTTTTTCTCCTCGTAATGAATTGGTAGTTATGTAACAATGAGAAGGCCAGGGATATTCTCCTCAAAAGAAGCAAAAAATAAACGACTCTGACTCGCCGCATCTTCTATTTGTGAATGCATGGCAGAACTTTTTAAAGCTTATTGAATAAAATTATTTGCAACACAATTGCTTAAGAAATTAATGTATTTTATGAGCGCTTTATTCAATCATATAAAGATGATTAAGGAATGTTGAGTGGAATGATAAGGCATGGCCCAAAATAATATACACACAACAGGGGTAAGTACAGCCTTCTGAACACTGGGAAGGAAAGCAAGATTCACAAGTTGTTGAATGTTGGTAATTGATGCTTTAAGAGGTTCTATTCACAGACAAATCTGCAACCTAGGTTACTATGTCACTATGTTGTTTCAAATAAATAAGGGTTGATGTCAAAAGCATCTTCCAACATCAGGTTTAGAGGTACCAAACTAAACAGAAGTATCTTCTGGCATCACCAACAACATTGTTGCTTATTGGTCCAGATAAATCGTTTTGCTAGTGTGATGCTATTGTATAAAGGCACGGAATCCATGGTATTTGATTTCCAGTGTGAAGCTTCCACAATCAGTAATGATTTGAGAAGCAGCTGGTAACAATGTGAGGTTAAAATGCAGAGTTAAGTAACCACTTTATCATAAGGCTTAATTGGCCACCGAATGGTTCAAGTTAAATGCCATACCTAATCCATAACCATAACATAAAAAGAGAGAGAGATGGGAATGATTTCCCCATTGCCATGAGTAAGGGGATTGAGGTCACTGATTCACAGCCACATATCAGCCGACTTTCATTGGAGCAACTCAGTTATGCTCATCCAGTGAGTACTGGTATGGTATGGGGAACAGATGAAGAAGGATTTAAAGAAATCATTTCCAATGGGACAGCAAAAAAAACAGGATTAATACATTGAGTTGACTTTTAGCACAGATATCATGCCCAGTGCTGTTGTCAATACCAATGACAACACTTCTCGTTGTTCCACACTTTCTGAAAGGTTACATCTTTGTGGGAAATCGCTACACTTGTGATTTAAACTATGCCAAAGGCAGCACTGAGGTGGTTCATCTCTGCAGGTTTATAAAGAAAATGTCTTGTGAAAGGCTAATCGGGTCAAAATGAACATAAGAGGTACCAAGCTTTAAAACGCAGATGAGCTGAATGGACCCTTTAAAGAAACTTGGCTTCTTTAAAAACTCAACAAAACCACAGGCCTATTGCCTCTGTGCCAAAGAGTGTCAGAGTAGTAATTTATGCAAAAGGATCCCTAACTATGTAAAGTGCTAATAATATACAGCTTATGACATTTTCAGAAGGCTGACATTTTTATGGTATAAGTAGTTTTTTGTTTATGTTTCTGAGATAAGAGTTATTTTTTTTTGTAAAATGAACTTTAGTCTGAGTGCAGTGGATCTAAATAGTAGGGGTTTTACTCACATGGCATACTGGACTGTTAAGAAGATACTCCTGTATTTAAAAAGGTCCACACATAAAAGAATGAATAACCTAAACTATAAAAATCTTTAATGGTTTTTTGTAGTTGCCTAACTTGCATCACTTCATGTTTACACCAGTTCTTTGTCTTGTATTTTTCTCATTGTACAGAATCAAAAGTAAGTGCAATAATTAAGTAGGTTGGACTTTTTTAACATATTTTTGAAAATAGTAAGTGAGGTGGCTAAAACGTTAATGAATTATCTCTCTTGAGACTACCAATCTTACATTATGATCTTTCCGCAATCATTGGAGTCAAGCAGCGAAGCACAAATAAATTATTTTTTAGTCCTGTCAGCTTTTTTTTGCAACTAAAAATAAGTAAAAGGTAAAAAAATTAATAAAAAACGATTCTTAAGCGGCTCTTCAAATCTACTGAAGTATTAATACTAAGGTTAAATGGAGGTTAATGAATTTAGCTTCTGTCAGCATAGATTACGATGAGGACTAAGATTCTATTTTGTTCTCCTATGGGACTGGCATAAATATAGTATCCCTAAAAGGCTACAAACACACATTAAGGCTGATATATATATATATATATATATATATATATATATATATATATATATATATATATATATATATATATATATATATATATATACACATGTAACCCACTCCCTCGGCACGCCCGCTCTCAGAACCGCCGCACCTTCCCCGGACTCTGCGTTGTGATTTGTTTCGGTTGTGGGGGTGTCGTGCGGAGGGAAGAGGACAATAAATTCAAACAATCTAACAACAAAAGGTGGTTTTAACATATTATCTGTGATGAGGATTTGTTTTTTGAGTTCACTAGTTTAACTGTTCATGTTTTAGCTTTTTTGCATTATTGCTGAAAACATGAAAACATTAAAAATAGCTGAATATAGAATTAGAAAAAAGGTGATGAAAAAAACAAATAACCATGGGGGAAGGAAATGGTCAATTTATTGAAACAAAGCACACTTCAACAAACTGTTTATAGCCTTGAGTCACGGACAACCTTTGTGTTAATGTAAGCTATTATCTTGCACAAGTATATCTTTATATATTATCCTTTAGTAGTTTCAGCATTTTACAAAACAAAACAGGATAAAGGATTCCATCTGATTAGTTTTTTTGAATACTAAGTAGCATTTCACAGTGTATTAGCATCTATACATGACAAAATATTAAAAAGTTCTTACTTTTAAGTCCTTTAAACACAGACACATGACATAAAGTGCTTTCAAGGGAAAACCGAACTTTATCATCAACCATACACTACTTGGTTGCCAGCTCATTCCTCCTACATAAAAAGAGCACTATGAATAAGACGTTGTTAGTTCATCGGCTCTGTATATTTTGCTCTCTTTGCCCTTTCTAAAGCAACAGTGGCATTTCTTCCTCCTACCAAGCAGGGATGTAGCCCATTCATCAGTAGCACTTTAAACCCTCACCAGTTTTGATGATCATTAGAATGACAAACAACGATATATAAATATATATATATATATATATATATATATATATATATATATATATATATATATATATATATATATATATATATATTATTATTTTTATATTTTTTATATTTATATATATATTTATATATTTGTATGCGTATTAAGCCGACCTAAGTAATGTGTTATAGTATCCCTTTCCTTTTGGGGTAAAGATTGTTTTTAAATAATAATCACATTGGATTAGAAGTAAATTTCTATGGATTTTTTATTTTGATTTATTTTTTGACTTGCGCTAAATACTTCATCCAAACAGAGCTGTTTACAGTCATTTCGAGCTATTCCCAATTCAGTGGGTAGAGTAAATTTAGTTTTCCCACTTGTCACATGTTGATGTGCCCCTGGGCGAAGCACTTAAACCCAAACTGCCTAGGGATTTGCATAAATTCTTGAATGTGATTGGATGAATGTGATTATAATGCAAAAAATAAAATAGAGGAATCTCCAGGAATCTGTTGTTTGATGAACTGAACTCAATTTTACTTAAAATTCTTACTTAAAATACCTTTGATACGATTTACATTTTTCCCCACGCCATCTACTCAACTGGCTTTATTTGCTTGTAAGTCACCATGTTTTTCTAACCAAGTTCATGGTTCCTCATTCAGCCCACCTAAACAGAGCCTAATTGCTCTCCCTCTCGACTGTTTAAATACACTACTTAAACTCTCCACAGTCTCTTCATCTGTGCCAGATTATCGACAGTTTTGCAGAAATATACATTTTTTTCCCTGCTCTTGTTCGTTTTGTAGTTTTCAATCACGTTTATATCACTGTGGATTTGCTTATGGGAAGATAAAGTTCTTCTGAGAGCCTGTTTTAAATGACTGATGTAAAGGCCCAAAGAGATTAAGGACTTATTTACCATGGCTAGCTTGTAACAATATATTAACATTGTTCATTATTGGTTAGTTATGCAATCGATGTCTTTCTAACATAGATATTATTGCCCAAAGTTTATGGCATCTGGAATGACAGAATGAATAGGATTATAAATGTAATGACACTTAACACCTAATGGTTATTTTACATTCATTAGCAGTTTTTTATTATTGTTTGCCTCATTTCACTTCCTCCAGATTTATGGAACTTATGTTTGTCTCAAAACCAAATTAAATATTCAAAACATTGGTCTGGATTTTGATTTTGCATATCATTTACTGTTTTTTATTGTCAACAGCAGCTCATTGAAATTTACCCTGTTGAACATTTTTATGGTAATCAATACAAACAGTTGGTGTGTTTAAACTATAGTTTAGTATTTTTTTAAACAATGGTAGGTTGGTGCTGCAAAAATGCAAATGGATATGATTGTAATAATTCTGCAGCTTGAAGGAGTAATTGCAATCAGTCTGCTTTTAGTGTCACAATAAGAGCACTCTGTGTTCATAATTGATCCTAAAAGGCTCTAATCTATTTTGAAATAAATATTACAGTAACAAATAACTTCCCTAAATTCTTAAGATCTGAGGGTACAGTACTTTGAAGCCACAGACTGTTTGACACTTATGCTGAACAACTTGACAGTTCTTAGTCTGAATGTTAGTATGCTGTTTTTTCTGTGACATTGACACGAATTGGTTATATTTTCTCTCAAATGAATGCGAGTTGAAATGACTATGTAATCAGTTCAGGTGTGCCCCAACCCAATCCCCTAGGAGTGTATTAATTTATTTAGCCAGATTTAGACAGGCAAATACCAACAATACCTAAATTCTCACTGTCTGGTTTCTCTCATTAATCTCAAACTATTTTGTATATAGCTTTGTGATATTAGGTCACAAAATATTTCAAGCTTGTAAATAGTGGATGCTTACATCAAAATATGTTCTTCAGCATGGCCATAACTCAATTTGTGGGACTCAGAAGTACTTTAAACATAAAGCTTGGTGGTTCTTGCCTTTGCATTGAGTAATGATGTTGCAATTCCGTTCCTTTATAATAGACGTCAAACAAAAAAACACAATTTAATCGTTAATGTTTCAATTAAGCAAAAGTTGGAACAACTTATAGGTTAAACTAATTTTTATTCTAAAATGCAAATCACAGATAAGAGCAAGGCGGAAAAAGCATTAACATTAAAGAAATTAAAAATCTTTTAATAATGGGAGTAATTTCAAACCTCATTTTCAAGTTGCCAGGCGAAGGTTGTCCATCATAGACTGATACAATATCAAAGTCTTCCTCCAGTGCCAGTGTTACAAAAGTTAGCTGTATTCGGTTCCTCTCCCCTGTAATTATCAGCCATGTGCAGTTGGCATAGTTGGGATAGCCATGGGGAAATCCAGGAGACTCTATGGTTCCATTCAGGCCTTGAACTACACCACCACATGAATCACCTGTAGGGGAAAGATAAGCAGGAACATATTAAATATATATTTTTAAAGAAAACATTTATTCCACAACAAAATATATTTTCCAGAGAAAATCTCATTGTGGCCTTGAAAAATCCTTATTTAGTCTCGCTTTAACTTAAATAAAAACTAAAAACATAACAGGTTTCAAGGATGAAGTAAATATAGTTGAATTAAATAGTACCCAAAATGTGCTACCCCTTTAACAAAATATAAATATGCAGTTTTGACAGTTTACAAATCAATTTCTTTGTTTATTATTTATGAATATCATCTGTATCTGTTTAAATATAACAAGATTTTTTTGGGAAGTCACTTGCAACCTAATGCAGGAATTTACAGGAATAAAGGCAAAAGGACAAGCCATTCTGTGAAATTCAGGGAAGAATAAATTGACAATGCACCAAAACAAAAGGTGTCACACTGTGACATACTGTGCCTCGACTCTTTGAGGTTTTATTCTCCTCAGTCCCCGTATAAACAACCACTTAGAGAGCCTTTATTCTCACTCCTGCTTTATTTTTTGTGTTCTCCTCATGAACACTCTAAATAGACTTACATCTGAGCTAAGGACAGAGAATGTAGCAAAGTGTGTGTCAGGAAATCCTACATAAAACCCAGCAGTAATTGCTTCTAAGATAGTGATGACTATTGATCTAATAACCTGGGGTCAGGGAAAAAACACCTTACATTAATTCCACACTGAGATATTTTGTGCACTCAAGATTAGTTTGGTCTCAACTCAGTCACGTAAATACAATCAAACTGCACTCAGCAGCCTCTTGTAAACCTAGAAAAATATATAAATTAATTTATTATGTTTGCCTAAAGGTGAAAACTTCTAAATTTGTAAATGTTGAGATGATGGTTGGTGGTTTTCTCATATACACCCAAACATTGAAGAAAAATGTGGTTTAACTGTCAGTGAGTGTGAGATTGTGTAAATTCTAGTTTGTTCTATGATTTTTATGTGTTCTCCTGTGGTGGACTGGTGACTCAACTTAGATGGATGCATGAATGGGTGGATGAATGGATGGAGAGATGGAAAACTTTGTGTATGGACTAACAACAAGCCCAGGGTTTAATTTACCTTTTAGGCAATAATCAACTGAGCTAGGCAGCAGTACCAGACAAAATTACATCCCTATGCTTGGGCATATACACACAAATTAAGTGGAAGTTTAAACAATAAGTAGGATAAACTCAAAATGTGAGCCCAGATTATAACAAAGGGTACGGAAGGAAAAACAGTAAAAAGAGGGAATGTAAAAATATTTAAGAAGTGGATTGGTTTCAGCCCTCATCTAAAGTTGCTAGGTGAAGGTTGTCCATCAATGCTATCGTGACAAAGGTTAATAGCATTCAGTTACTCTCACCCGTGATTGTCTGCCATGTGTAGTTGGCATACTTGGAATAGGGATGGAACCAGTACCCCTGTACATAGTGTGCTTGTGTGGAGATGGATGGTTTTTGATGCAATAATATACCTGCTTTCATGAGCCGTAACAAAGCATATGTTCTTGTTGGTGCGAAATAGCCCAAATTCCACAAAAGCCCATAAATATACAAGCTATTGATCTCTATAAACAGGCTGAAACAGACAAGCTGCCTGATACACAAAGGCAAGTATACATGTATGGTCTCATATGCTCAAATACACACACAACATTTAAGCCATCTGGAGTGTCCAGATTAATTTCAGATTGTTCTCTTCTGTCTTTCCAACCCAATTCACCCCCCTAGCCCCAGTTGTGTTTGTGTCTCATTCTGTCTCCATTTGTCTCTCTTTATTTTCTGCCATTCCTTCCACTGCTTGATCGCCCTCCTCGTGTGCAGATGGATAGGGAGAATTCAGCGGACACTTGCAGCAAGCCATATTGAAGCACCATACTTAAGGGATTTTATGAAGTCCATTGCTTCTGAGTAAATCTAGCATCAAGCCATTCCCCTGTTTTTCAGTTTTTATTTAGATGCTTGTTTAGGGAGTGCATTTTTAGGAAGGATTTCTCAACATCCCCAAAGTATTTTTCTTGTCAAAACTAAAGACACTCTTTCATGTTTTCATTGAAGCACTAATCTTAAAGACAAGGCTGAAGATATTCTGCCCATACCCATGTATGGGTAGAATATCTTCAGTCATATGCTTTATTAGATTTGCAGCAATACAGACTGGTACGGGAACTCCTTCCTGCCCACAGCCATGGGTACCTATATTACCTTCTCCTAAATAATATGAAGAAAAAAAAAACTTAAGTTCCTTAGAGATTATTAAAGTACTTTTGACTTTATTAAAATTTCTTTACTTTTTAGAACTAGGTCAAAATTTTGAAGAGTTTTCTCAAAAAAACTATTTTTAGGCAGGTAGGGTTTGCAGTATTTTTGTTTTTAAGTATTTGTTAGGATCAGTCTATTTAACATATTTGTGTGGCATACAATTTGTTTTTCCTTTCCTACCAAAAACAAAAATCTAATGAAAAGCGTTGCGTAGAGGCAACCATCAACCACATGCTGATGGAGGTCACCAGTCGGTTAATGGTTGTAACCTTCCACCTAAAAAATAGCAAGCTATAAACAACCTCCATTTTCACCCTCTGTGCCCAAAATAGGAAAACTCTGCTGGTTTGATAAATGATGGTAAATATCAACTCACTTATGATGCTGTGCTGCTGTCACATAACAGTTGACTATTACATTTCAGCCTCTTCTAGTAAGCTTTATTTTGAACCTAATATGCTTTTTCTTTTAATTATATTACAAATCAGATAAAAAAATTTTTTCTCATCATCTCTGTTCTATTTTTTTATATTATATTCAGATGGACAAAATGTTCCATCTGTGCCCTCAAATGCTCAGAATGTCAGAAAAGAAAATTACTTACGATGAGTGTGTGATATCAACCAATCTTTGTGTGCGAGTCTAAAAAAGTCAAAACGTATTCAGATAAAAGTGTGCTGTCATTAGCACATGCACATTCAAGTTGCAGCAATGAATTCATACAAAGCATATGGTTTGTACCATTCTTCATTAAAAAAGCCTAGCCTACAGGCACAACATGTTTTCTGTTCCATTTATGGTGTTCACATCGTTTGACAAGTGAAACTGATCCTCTACATGTTAAACAGTCTGAGTTTGAAAATGGACCCAATGGACAGCTACCCAGGGGGGGTTAGAACAGGAAGCAGTATATTACATATATATACATATATATATACACAGAAGTAATTTTTTTTGGGGGGGGCACAGGGGACATGTCCCCTGCACTTTTTTAAATATCCGATTTGGTCCCCTGCAATTTTTACTGTCCAAAAACAATGTTCCTTTACACTACACCAAAAATGTCAGCACTAGGGCCAAGCCGGAGACAACCGCTCAAGCTGAAGCCCGCTTCTCTGAGTTTAGACCGCCTACCAGCACTTGATTGGCTCTATGTTGTTTGGATCTCTTGTGTGATTGGCTGTCTCCATCGTTACTATTTAGAAGCTAACGTTACAATCAGCGACATAGAGAGAGAGTTCGGACACTCCCATTGACTTCCATAGAAAGAAACTTGGAGCTGCTAATAGCAACACCAGCAGTTCCAGCACTGGATGTAGTGCCTTCTCTGTGTTTTGGAAGTACTTTCTACGGTAATTTGATAAAAGTACAAATGTTTTTGCTGTTGTGAAGCGTTAGCTGACTGTTCCGTATCACGGTAATATTATATATTGCCAGTTTTCGTTAATTAAGCATTTTAACTTGCTAACTTAACTTGCCAGTTGTGTTTTTGCTGCTTATTACAACCTTGACGGGTTTAGACGGGTCCGTCCGATTCAGTGTTTTAAAATTTCCATCACAACTTACATTCCGAACTAAAATAATTTTCAAATTTTTTTCGGCCAGTCACGCCCGCGTGGGCTTCTATCAGCAGCTACGGAAAAGCTGTGGAACACCGTGCTGGCTGGGGAGTGTTTGTGTGTGTGTGTGTATGTGTGTGTGTGTGTGTGTGTGTGTGTGTGTGTGTGTGTTTGTGTGTGTGTGTGTTAGTGTGTGCGTGCGTGCGCCCATATATATATATATATATATATATATATATATATATATATATATATATATATATATATATATATATATATATATATATATATATATATATATATATATATATATATATATATAT
>JAVLVB010000173.1:5190894-5236295 GCA_032876305.1 Orestias chungarensis | reverse complement strand
AATTTACAATAAATTGTTTGGTCATTTAATTTTGCACAATTGAGTTATTTTGTCATGTAATCTGATTTCAATGAGTAACGGTTTGAATTAAGTGAATATTTTAATCATTTGATTATAAATGAAAGTTCTCAGACTATAAGCACAATCAACTAAGTTTGCATAAAGGAAAAATTATAATAATTATGTCTTCAACAAAAGTTAAGCATTCATCCCAGGTCTTCAATCAAAAGACATAAAGGCAACATATTTTCCTTTTTATAATGGGTATTTTTACTTCTGTTACGGTTTCGGTATGTTATGAAACACTGTGGCCATACTCTCATGTCAGGTAAGTAAACTTGTAGGGGAAAATGAAAAAAAGTCGTTTTTGCAACAGAAAACATTCAAACTGACTTACCGGGCTGAGATGTTTGGAGCTACATGAACCACTTGACGACCTATGGGCGAGTTCAAAGATCTCAAAAATACTCGCCCCCCCCCCACCTTTGAAATCAAAATTTCCTCCATGTAAATATATAAATAAATAAATTATATATATATATATATATATATATATATATATATATATATATATATATATATATATATATATATATATATATATATATATATATATATATATATATATATATATGTGTGTGTGTGTATATAAGCAATTAGTTTGCCCTCTAACACTTTTTCTATTCCTTTTATGGATGTGTGGGCAATGGTGAGTTTGCCTTCCTGTGTGTTGAGTACGTTTTGCCCCAGAATTTCATTTACTCATTTTGATTTTTTTAGCCAAGACAGTAATACTTGTAAAGACCATCACCAGTAAGCAACCAAAACTTCACCAGTCAACAACCAAACCTAAGCAACTTGTATCTGAACCGTCTGGACCTCAAAATGACTGAACACGCAACATTTCAAACTAATCATTCGTGGATTTCACAAGTACTGAGTTATTGCAGGAATCTGCATTTCATTCAGGCTGTTAGATTTCAGCTGCTGAGATGAAGCAACAGAGGTGAGGCAAACGAACAGAACCTGACCACAAGGTCCCTGACTCATAAATCAAATGCTTGCCTTCTTCTTTCCATGGTGTCCTGGGCCACAAATCAAATGCATCTTTGGAAGTTACGCAGGAGAGAACTATTGACTGCAGTAATTCAATAATGGCAATGGAAAAGTAGAGAGGAGAGGACAGGACAAGAGAGGAAAGGAATCTGTTGTCCGCTTTTCTGGTGTCATTTTATCCTCCTCATTCTCTCAATACACCCACCCCCTTCTTTTGTGTCAGGCAAGAGTCTTGTTTTCATTATCTCAGAGTAAAAATCCTTGTTTTTGTCCCAAGTTTCTGTTTATCTATGGCCCCTCCCCCCCATTGTCCCACTCAATCAACCGGTCCCTGTCCTGTACTCAACTCTTTATTACACCAGTATTATCACTTCCGTTTTTTTTACACCAGTATTATCACTTCCGTTTTTTTTTCAAGGCATCTCCTCGTGCTTGCAGCTCCATACCTCCATCTCCTTTCCCCCTGCTGTTGTTGTCCCTCCCCTCCTCTTTCTACCTTTGTCCTGCTCATCCCCTTATCCTTCCTGCTCTCCCTGCATTCTACTTCCACCACAATTATCTATGTATTAGTCTCATCGCATCTCTCCCTAAGTGTCATTATGTTTCCTCCTTGCTTCCTTGCTATTATTATCTCTATGTTATATTGCCTCTCTACAGGTGTCATTATATCTTTCTCCTATGTTTCCTCTCTTATCCTGCTAGTGTTGGGTTGTTTCTAATCCACCCACTCACCTGCTATATTTATCACACAATGAACAAATACCACAACCTCTCTCTTTCTATTGTTTTTTACAAATGCCAGCACTTGCACTCTCTGACAGTCCACTGTCAAGTTGTTTAAAATGCAGGCACTGCATTTTGATTTGGGGAAGTTAAGGTCTTCAGTGAGTCTAAAAGCAGGTCTCAATTGTCAAATATGAATTTGAACTAGACTAAAACGTGTATGGAGAATGACAGTGATTATCTTAAAGACAATCACTGGTAAAATTTGTAGTTTAATTATTATTTTTTTTTGTTTACAGCAATATTAGCGACTTAGAAATTAGTTGTGTTTCTCCTGACTACTTTTTTTTATAGATTAGATTTTTGTGTTGTGTTTACACACACTAGACATCTTAGAACAGAGAAGGTTATGCAGTGAATTGACTCTGTTACAGAGGCACTTTGTTAAAATAGTGTTGAAAACAAGTTGCTTCAAATTTTGTCAGTAATACAAAGCACATCATAGTTTAATAAAAGGATACTAGACTTTTAGAGCCCAATGTCAGACGTTTTAATTCAAGCTTGACTATTTTTTTTATTTTTTATATTTTTAGTATTTTTCTTTAGTAATTCACAAGTTTGCACACAAAATCAGCCTATATTTATCTTAAAAATATAAAATACATGGCTTGGCTTGTAATTTTGTATTTATTTTATAAAAGAAACACAAAAATGGGGTTTCAGCCTCTCTATCACTCTCTTGTGTGCCCATACTGTTTAATTCAGAACTGTCAGCCACTCTTGGGTGTCATTGTTCAGAGGGTGCCATTTTTATTTTTTATTCTAAATTAGGATGTTTTTTTTAGTCTTTAAAATATTGTCTTTCAGCAAGCACTGCAGTGATTTACACAGTTATATTTTCTGCTGAATTTCCCAAATCATGTCTTGTGCTTTCACTTTGAAAATATTCCCAAGTTTCTTTTAATAATCTTTGCACAGGAGTAGTTTGTTAACCAGATACATAGAGCATGGTACCCTGCTTCTTGTGGAAGGGTGGGAATATCAAATTCATGAACTCAGCAATCTTCCGGACATGTGTTAAAGCAAGACAAACAAAACGGGTGTAGTGAGCGAGCAGCAGTAAGCAGTCTTCTCCATGTTTGTGAAATTGTGTGTGTATGTTTCTGTGTAGACACACGGCCTTGGATATGTAAGGAGTGTCTATGCGATAAACTGTGCTATAATGCTGAGTTCCTCTAATATACTATAAGGAAGAGCTAATGGTCAACACTGGGTCAATCTGTTATTGCTGACAGAACACAAACACAGTGCTGACAATTCCTACAATTTCCCCACAGCATTTGCTTTCATCTGTATTCTTTGTTTTCTTGTTTTTTTGCTGTGTTTTTTTTTTTCTTCTCCCCTCACACCCTCTTTAATCTTCTACCCTTCTCTACAAAGATATTTTCTCTGACAGTTGATATCAATCTCTTGTTTCATCTGACAATAACACGTATTTTGCTGCAAACAGTGAAACAAATGAAAGCAGTTCTCTTGCCTAATCCCAATGACAAGAAGCAATGGCTATTTCCTGTTTTCTGAAGAAAAAAACAAGCTGCTGATCTTTTTTCTTCAAAGGGACTTTGTTTTTGTTTAAATAATCCTTAATAGCTTTCGTCAAAATGTTTATTAGAATTGCTTAAAGTAAAGTTCAGTGGTTTCATATTAAAATATGATGTTCTGCTTGGATTGTCAAGGCTGTAAATTTCTGTATGCGCTTTTTTTTTTGTTTGTTTTTCTTGCTTTTTTTACAATATGTCTAGTAACAGAAGAAAAACCAACATGCTTAAAAAATAAACCAGTTAAATCTCAAAAATAATCATGCATATGCTCTACAAATAGTTATTCTGTGGGACTGGTTCTGTGTGATAGATGTGTTATTCTTGAATATATCTATCTGTCCATCTATATGTAGTAATTCAATAATCATGACATTCACATTACAGTGTAAGAAATTGAAAACTAAATTGTTTCGCCCTAGAGGAAACAGAAACTCTGCAGTCCAGGTGTCTTTCCATATGACAATCCCCAGCAGATTATACTGTTAAAATGAAAATTACACTTTTTGGACCTTTTAAAAAGTAATAGCATGCCTTTTACCCTTCTCATATTTTGTGATGTCAAAAAATATGAGAAGATGGGGGTAAATGAGGAAGTCACAGTCGGTGACAAACAATGTAGCACTGACATCACATATGCAAACATTGTTATTGATTTGTCCATGCATTATGTTGAGAAAAAAAATAATGCTTATGGTAAATGGACTTCACTTTTATAGCACTTCTCTAATCAAACTGACAACTCAAAGTGCTTTACGCTATTGCCACATTCACCGCAGATACATGCATCGGTAGGCAACTTGGGATTAATTGCCTTGCCCAAGGGCACATTGCCATGTGACAGGGGGCAGCTGGTATTGAACCTGCAATCTGCCTGATTGCAAGACAAACTACTCAACCCACTGTGCAGACACTTGCAGATTGATCACATTGGTATAGATGGTTTTTGCTTGTCTGTTTGTATAATCCCAACTGTTGTAATATGCTGAGGTGCACAGGAGACATGGTTCTTCAAACCGGCTGACACAGAATTTACTTGTGGTACACTGCTCTCTATGCTTTTGGTTTATTTAAGACAAGTCTCAGTGGTATATTTGTGTGTGTGTGTGTTCGTGTGGATAAAGACTTTTCTGAAAATGGTAATGTGGTTTTGATATTCTTTTTAAAGCAATTTGCCTTAGATATTCGTTAATATGTACAGACGACTGCATGTGGACAATGCCTGAGAAGCCAGAGGGATTGATCATAGGCCAAAGAAAGCAGCTGTGGGGGGGGAGGCAGGCAGAGGAGAAATAAGATAATTTAAAACTGCTGAAAAGGAGAGAAATCTGGCAGACAAAGGAACGGTGATAAAATGGAAAAGGAAAAATAAATTACAAACTAATATAATTAGTGGGACATAACAAATTTCGGGTTATTAGTGTTGTGATTTGTGTGATATAATCTGTTATACTTTGTCATGCATGTCTTTTGAGCACCCTTCCTCTGAAACTCCTAAATAAAAACCAATGAAAAACCCACGGCTTCAGAACCACCTTAGTGAAGAATATACTTGTGTGCAATTTGAATACAGTATTTATTTCATTACCCACTTCTAAAAATTAAGTGGAAGAATGTGGGGACACCACAACTACTAACAAAACAGTTATTACAAAAATGGTCTTTATGAAACATCTGAATGAAGAAAGCTAAAGCTGAAGTTGTGAGAAAAAAAATCATCAAAAGGATTGTACGTTTAAGAGCAAATATTTAAAAGAAGGTGCTCTGATTGGGTGAGAATCTCTTTGCTCAATTTTACTACTTCTACTATCTCAAAGATGTTGGTAGATACCATGACAAACTGTTAGGCCTACACTGCCATTTTCTTCAAAGACAAACAGCAGGCCATTTTAGCATGAGTTGTTTATTATTTGTATGTATTTATGTATGTATTTATTTTGGTACTATTATCTTTTTTTTTTATATCACTGTGTAAAGTTATGTCTTATTGTTCTGCATTCAGAACACAATAGAAGGAGATAAAGTAATTAGTGTAATTATTTTTTGTATTCAGTTTTTTTAATCTAAGTTTATTCCTTAATTGGTTTTTATAGATTTCATCTTTAATTCTTTCAATTTAAAACAAAATCAATATGAAAATTTGAAAAATTCAATATATTTTCATGTGGTCTTTATCTTTAACAATGAAGAAGAACAGACTGACCTTAAAATTATTTTGTTGGTATGTCTCTAGCTTGCTGATGTCGATGGGTATTTTTAAATAAGGCACATCGTGTACCTCTGCTTTTGGAAAAGGTTAATGGTCTCTTTGTGACAATGGTCACCGTTTTATATACACACATATATATATATATATATATATATATATATATATATATATATATATATATATATACAATTAGAAGCTCACCTAAGTGTTTGGGTTTATGCTCTGCAAATAATGCAAACAATTTAGGGTTTTTACTTGAAAAGTGATATGCACAATTTTCTTGTTACACATGAACACATATTTCAATCTTGTTGTCCAGAGTTCTTTGGAGTCACAAAGCTCCCCATGTCAGAGTAATAGAGATGCCAAAATGCAAAAAAGAGAACAATAAAAAAAGAATACACAAAACAACTGCTCTTACAACTTGAAGCTTAACATTTGGGCAGCTGTCAACATTTAAATTTTAGTTAAAACATTGTTTTTTGACACAACTAATGTGCCGGTGTCTATAACTGTAATCCTGGGTTATAAACACTGTCACTACAACACACTCGCTAAACTGATGGCTGGCTTTAAGTAATTCAGTTGTAAAAAATTCAACTTCCTTTCTTCAGTGAAATAAATTGGCCTCTGTCAGTTTTAGTATTTACCTAATCAGTTACACCTGCAGTGGCTCTATATTTTACAGCCCTAGCCGAGCTTTAATAAAAGGGTTAGTTTTTTGTTTTTTTTTTCCCTTTTTTGTGTCTGTGTTTTGGTCTCAAGAGTTTATTGGACATTATGGATTTTTGTGTTAGCTTTGTATATCAGAGAAGGAGAGACCAGACAGCGAAAGACTGATTAGAGCAATAGAGGAACGGGCCTCAAACTGTGCAGCCAGAATGGATGCAATGACTTCAGACGTACAGAAACTACAACTGATGCTTTAACTATCCAAGTGTCCACCAGAGTTATGGACACACACGTGTGTCTAGATTGAAGTTTGACTACATAAAATGTTTAAACCTGACTGTTTTTCTTAATAAAAACTATATTTAAAAATTGTGGCTTGCAAAAGCCAATACATTATTTCAAAGTAATAAGGGTGTTTTTAGATTGTTTGTTAATGTTTGTTTTAATTTGAGACCATGTGCCTACAAATCAAGGTATTCTTCCAATGAAAACGTTCATAGTAATTTGCAACCTAGGCTTGTTTTGCAAAGTTTCACTTCCTTCTACCACCAGCACATCAGTGGTTTATCAAAATGCATGTTTTTTTTTGTTTGTTTTTTTAACCACTCGGTAAATATTTACTGATAACCAGTTTAATTTGTTAAAACTAATTTTTTTAAGCTTCAGTTTAAAATGATATGAACATGCCACAATGCTGGTATTATTGTATGCATTTACCAGGGTGGAATACAGTCCACTTAAAGGAATATTGATGATTTTACTTTTTAAATACTTTTTATACTACAAGAATATGCATACCTTTGCATTTTTAAAGCATGTTTGTGTTCTTGCATTTTAAAATATAAGGTACTTTAAATTCGCTAAAGTTTTGGCAATTTTATAGTCATAGTCCAAACTGTCCAAGCATATTGGTAAGATTCTTCACATATGATATCAGTAAACGTAATGTCATTGTGGAGCAGTTTTCTGACACAATAATCAGACTTGGGTCAGGCCAGTGGATAATTTGCTGCCCGCATGAGCTCAATCACACTACAACTTGCAGAACGTCTCCTATTTCATTAGTTACTCATTTGCTTCTCCAAAATTAGGAAAAAAGGGCAAAATCTAGGTGGGGTTGGAAATTAGTTGCTGAGAAGATAGTCAAAGAAAAATTAATTTGTGTCAATGTCTGGATTGGACTAAATTTGACCTTGTGTGTATACTTACCCTGCAAATATCAATTATTAAATAATTCCCAGAGAGTTTAAAAGTCTGATGTTTAACCGTAAAATTGTTGTATGTTATTTTATTTAAAAAATATATATATATATTTTGAAACTCTACAGCACTCCAACTCTCAGAGTCATCAGTTGATACCATGGTAGAGTTGAATCATCAAATAGGAAATCCCTGAAATATCTTCTCTTTTATAAAAAAAAAGTGTTGCACAAATAAACATCTGGTGCTGACAAAAGCTTATTTTGATTCTCATTACCAATTAGTCGTTCATGTAAATCCAACCTTTGTTTGCCTGAAATCTCAGGGAACACTGCAGGAGGCTTACAATCTATGTTACATACATCATACATAACACAAGACTCTGTCAGTCATGTGCAATACACTTGAATTAAATGAATATAAAACTTATGATGAGAGAGAAAGGGGGAAACTGAAAAGAGTAAAAGAGATGGCGTGGAAATGGAGTAGAAGTGGAACCTGAAGAGGGACATGGTGAGAAAAGTCATCCCTCAAATAGATAAAAAAGAAAACAAGTGAAACCCACTTTCCCATTTCACACAGAGAAATAAAAACTTGTGTCGTTACCAGGGAGGATGCTTTCATCCTGGTGTTTCTATAGCAACAGTAACCATTCTACTGAGAACAGTTATTATTATGCAATATGTAAGAAAAAAAAAACATATATAAAAATGCTAAAAACAATTTCATAGGTGTGATAACTGCATGATTGTTGCACTAAAGCAAAACATAAATAAATAGAAATAAATATATCAAAGAGTATACAATTTAATTGAAAATGTCAGCCAGTGCTAGCATTAACCACATTCAGGTGAGTAAATCTTTAATTGTCACAAACAGACCATCTACATCGTGAAATTTGACATATTCATTATTGATTAGATGTAATTACATCAAGTATTATTTTATATGAAGGCAAGGCAGACATTTAGTAACTAACTAGTTATGTTAATGTGTGATTTAGTGAAAGACTTTAAGCAGAGGCTAGCAGGATCATTAAACTCAGTGGAGGCTGCATTTTGCCTATAGCACATACCATGACAACGCAATGCAGAAATCTATTTTGCATAACCTTTTTTGTTGCTGTAGTAATCGCCAATTAAGAGTCTGTTAGAAAAACAAGAATAAGCCGAGCATATAGGTTGGATAACAGACGACAAAGAAAGAGAGAAAAAAATGAGTAACCACTGAAATATAATAATACAGTAACAGAAGAGTTAGAAGGGAATAAAATGTGCACATTTAATGAAAGGTCAAAATTATGTAATATTGTTGATACTCAGCATAATTTACTTTAGCCTTGTTCATTTACAATGAACATGGCTACAGTCATTAGTTTATTACAGAAAAACTACCATAATCTGCTAACCATTGAGGGATTCACTAATTAGAATTGACAGAAAATATTTAAGTGATCCAACATGTATATTTAACGGTCTAAATTACCTAAACTTAAGTATAAAAGATCAGAGTTTTAAGCAAGTGTAAAATTGCAAGAGTCACATCTCAGCTCAAACAAAAACAGCACAAAGCTACTATCTTCAACAGTCCTTTGATTTTTGGTCCCAAAGGAGTTCAACTCCAGAATAGCCTGACGTCCTGTCACCTTGGTCACCCTACGTATTATGCATGAAGCCCACTTTGATCTGATTCCCAACAAACAGAAAACTTTTAGCTAGCATTGTTAGTTTCTAGGCGGAGACACAGTGATTTTACCCTCAATAAAACTAAACAACATAGTTATCGATTATAATCATAAAGCTATGCAATTGTTGTATTATCAATGTGGGTTAAATAAGGTGCTTGTTATATTGCAATACTCCCTGGTCAGACACGACATAAAATTCCATTAAAACCCCACAACTTAAAAAAGCCCATCATATTGCGAGAGGCCCTGTGGACTCAAAACACCAGGCTTCGGCCTTTTTCATTGCACTTCCATACAACCAGAGCATCAAGCTAATATCCACCTTACAACCTCTCCCTGCAAGACAAATAAATAGCCATTTTTGTTTCTCCTATTAAAAAAGAACAATTCTTGATATTCAAAAGCCAACTCCTTAAGTTCTTCTCCAATCTCATGTTGACTTGGCCAGATGTGAGGTCAATATATGGACGAATCAGATCAACCAAAAGAGTTACTAGCCCTACCTGACAAATACGCCCAAAAGAACACAGAGCTGGGAGCACAATTCTCTGGCGAAAGTTCACAGATTGGTGGAGACAGCAAGCTTTTCTGCTCGCCGGGTCACATTCATTGGCCCACAAATAAATGAGACTGTGGCTAGGATCAGAGCTAAGCATGTATTTAATTAATTAATGCACAGTTGTGACTGTTAAATATGCTTCATGGCCTTTTTGGCAGAAATGTGATACCAAACTAAGGGCATATCAAGACAAAATCATGTGATGGCGTTATAAAAATAAAGTAAAATTAGAATAAGATAGAAATAAGTGTAATAATAATAATGTATACTTTATTGATCCCATAGGAAATTGTTTTTGGTGTAAATTACACTGAGGTAGCCATTTTTCAGGCGCCAGGTAGGCAGTAGCGCAAAGTGTCTTGCCTAAGGACCCACATTGGATGCTGTGGTGTATTTTGCCTTGGGCTGGATTCAAACCCATGACCTTAGGAGTGGAAGTCTGGTGATTTTCCAATTGAGCTATCCAGCCGCTAACAGGTATAAGTTTACAAAAAAAAAATAATAATAATACACTATATACACCTGCAGTAGTAACGGGTGCATAGAGTGGTACAAAGTCTGTCTACAGAACTGTTGGCTCTGCAGTTGACATGCTGCATGTCCAGGGGGGGGGGCACTGATGGGGGGGCACTGAGCGGACCAGCCCTCAAATGTTTTCATGACTACAGACGTCAGGGACAATTGTGTGCAGTCCTTAAATCCAGCGAGCATTAGCTTAGGAGTGGGGGTTGTGATTGAGGATTTGAAGCAGGGTGGCACATGACACAACTTCAGGGAGTCGTTGAAGATGTCTGTGAAGAATGAAGTATAGAAAAAAAAAATATTAACCTTCTACACTTTTTTTCTTTAAATGTAAGTGTGTTTCTCTAAATGAGCCATCTTGGTAGGTCAGTCCCATTCAGTGAGTTTGTGTTTTATGTTATTGTCTTTATTGACATTTTTAGCCCACATTAGAAAAACGGAAAACCTATTGCATTGTGCATGAATGTACACACCCTATTAGCTATTAAGTTGTCTATTTCTTTATTTACTATGTGTCTATTCAAATGTATTTCAGTATTTCTGAAACTTAGCCCCACTCATTCGTTTCATTAAAATTATTTGAACTGATTGATTAAAATCTCAAGGTTATGCCTTTTGATCTCAAGGATGAGTTTTTCTAATATTGTACTAGCGTGTCAAATGCGCAGTCAGAGCCCAGATCAAACATCAGTAAAATTAAATTTGCCAAGTGTTCTAACTAAACTATCACCAAAACAAAAGAAAATATGAAGAAATTGATAAATGTTCTAAGCAGGGCTAAGTATCAGACTAAGTATATTCAAAGATATTTTGTACTTAACATATTAAAAGTGAAACCTTCCCTCGTGTTATGTTTTATTCAAGTTTTCAACTCACCTGCTTCAGTTCAACATGTTTTACCATTCCTGGTGATTTAGGTGGGTATTCTATTATGTGTCTTCTTAAGGTTGATGGAGTATTAAACCAAAGACAAAATTAATCAAAACATAACAAAAGGAAAAAGTTAAAACAGCTTTTGCTGGTTAAATGAAGAAAAATTGTTTGCCCTTAGAGTAGTCAGCTTAGCCATGAGATGTTTTACAATACAACAACGAATATTTGTTTTGCATTTAAAAATACATAGCACCGATCTAATGAAAGAATGTAATTATTGTATCTTATTATACCATTAAACTTAGATTCACAGAGTTGTGAATCTAAGTGTGTAAAATTTACTAGAATCATTCAATCCGATAGCAGGAATAACATACATTTAGGCATCTAGATCTGATGGAGATTAGATGATAAAATGTGATACAAAGAGCAGAATGGAAGAGGAAGATGATTTAATTAAGTATGAACAAGTAATGTTTCTTGATATAGGTCAGAGTGCTGCAGAAACTGTTGATCCAGTGACATATTCATGCTTACCATCTCATGTTGTACAAAATAGAGATCTTAACTACAAACAAGGATTCTCACCCTGTATTATATCTGTACAACTGTATATAATAAAGTGGCCAGAAAGTCAGGAGTTGAAAATATTTACTCTGATGTAAAAGTTGCAAGGTTAACTTAAATTCCCCCCTACAACTCATAAAAACTAGAGTGACTTTGACAGCACATGTAAGTATCTGTATTGATGTTTCCCATCCAAGGATGCTGCTGTTACCGCTCTGTTGGTCATATGTTTGTGGACCAGCATTATGTTAAACCATTCAGCCAGCCAGCTAGTCAGCCATCCAGTAAGCTTCTCCATCATCCAGCACTAAGTCTCTCAACCATTTATGCGGTCAGTTAGTGAACTGACCTCAGAGCCGATCAGGCAGTGAACCAGTAAGTCAGAAGTGCAGCCAATTAGGAAACCCTGAAGCTGGCTACTGGTGAGAGGATAGATTTAAGAAAAGAGTAAGGCAAAGACTACAAACATCTTTATAATCTTTAGTCCTTGGAAATTCATCTATGTTTTTTTTTCCTCAATGTATTATTAAGTTAATTCAAAGAACCCAAATGTTAACAACGGGGAAAATAAAGCACACATTTAAACACATTTAAAATCATAGTTGTTCATATGTGCTCTGTTCATTAGTAAAGCTGCAGGAGGACAGAAACTAAATCACTGCAAACACCAACAAGAAAAGGTTGTACAAAAAGTGGGAGTCCCTGGATTACCTTGGTCTTATTTAGCTTGACAGTTGTTGAGTGTGCTGGCTTGTTTTCAATGTTGTCAGCCGATTATTCATTCAGAACTGAATGCAGTTTTAACGATGAAGCCTATTAAATTATACACATTGAACAGAAGGGTTTTAGCCACTTTCTGCCTGTTGAAGCTATATGGGTGTATGACACAGGAAGTTGTTTCGGTTTAATCTTACAGTGCTGGGATGCACAGTAGAGCTGGCCAAGACACAGAGGTTGCTGGGGGGACATTAAATCATGGATGCCATGTTCCTTTCTCTATTTGAAGTGGGGAATTACTTTGCTGGCTGTCACATGAGTGATCCATTTGCCCATCCCAAAATTAACTCTGGGAATTTTTGTTGTTAGTCAGATGTGACAGAACATAAACAGATTTTTTTTTTTCTTTAGAGCCGATAGATACTTGTTTCTAGGAGTGGAGTTGAGTTGTTACTTGGATAAACTAACAAATGGTTTCAGGAGTGGGGAGACTAAATAATGCAAGGGCAGAGGGTCCGATGACATGAGACAACAGGGATGGGAAATGCAAAGACATTTCGTTGATACGGAGATTTACCTCACTGTGACAGAAATGGCTTTTATTTCACCAGTGACATTTCTTTGATAAATTATTACTTTAACATGCGGCAAAGCTAAACCTGCTGTTTAACTTGACAGAAAAACAAGTAAACCAAGTGCTAACTAGACAGGTTACTTTCATACCACATCTTTTTTGTCCTTTTTGAAGTTCAAGTTTCTTTAAGTTTCCTAATTAATTAATTAATTAATTATTTACAAATCCTGAAACAATGTTTATCACAGTTTTCTAAGAGTCCAAACAACAGAAGAACATTATGTGCAACATATTTAGGCCTGTATAAGTTTCTCATTATGTTATGAGACAACTAAAACACACTAGAACAAAGATTACTGTCAATTTATGACAAAAATTTTTATGAGTGTTATGTTAGTTGGTTCTTTGAAGGCTGTATCTTTATAAAGGTACGGTAAAATGTAAAGCTGCATTTAGGAAGGAAAAAACAAAGACATATCTTTTAGCATAGTCTCAACGTTGGGGAATTTATTTTTAAGAGATGGATCAGGAATGCACAGATTATATTAAGGTGATGGTTAATTGGGTTTAATGTACATTAAGAAACTAAACTAAAAGCATGTGTGAAAAACTTACTGTACTGGACAGTCAGGTTCAGAATGAGGATAAAAAGCCACATATCTAGGAGGTTCAGCACTGCTACATTTAAGTAATCTCTAAAATGTGACTCTTAAATATTTATCTTTACAAGCATGTTATGGAAATGGAAAAAAAAACTTTACATTACATGAGGGGAGATTTGATCTTTTTTTTTGCTCTGATGCTCCCATGATCAGTGCAAGGGAAATATATATTTTCTAGCCATGTTTTGACAGTGAGATTTGAGGCTAACTGGTGGGAAAGGACACAGAAAATGTAAGAAATAAAGGATATGGTGTTTTATGGTAACTGTTCCTATCTGACAAATGTATCTAAATATTTTGTTAAATGAGACTCAGCTACAGTATTAAAACAAGTTAAAAATAAGTTAATAGAGGTATTTAAAATGTATATAAAATTGATTTTTTTTCCCCCCAAAATACTCTCATTGACCTCAATATAGCATTTCTGTATTTTTTGGTTGGTTAGGTTTTGCATTGGATTTTTTAGATCTTAGCTGATACCAGTGAGTCTATGACAAACAAAATTAGTTTAAATAATAATTTGAATAAAACAATGTCCAGGTGCTTTTTGGTAAAATCATTGGACCCATTATTGTAACAAGCGTTCTGAAGTAAGGTGTTTGATAATAGGCAAGATTGTTCAATCAATATTTGAGTGGGTTTTGTCTGCATGCAAAAACAGTTATACCTCTGTTGACCATGATGAGCGTTTACATTCTTTAATGACAGTATTGTAAAAAAAAATGACATCATGATTAAATGTTCACTTTATCCATTAATAATATGGTCTACTGATTTTAACAATAATCTAACAAACAACATTTCAAGAGAAGAATGACTTTAATCCATAGTCAAACTTATTAAAGAAGTGTTTGTTAAGTTGTTAAGTTTGTTAAGTGTTTGTAAAGAGAAGCATGATTATATTTGTCAGTGAGGTCATTAGGCTACCAATGTGAGGTATTTATTTAACTGACGTGTTGCCCAACATTGGCAATATGAATAATACAAGTTAGTGATTCATCACTGGATATTACTTTTATTGTATCTGCAGTTCTCGACCACCGCTCTTTAGCCCACCATGTGGTTGTTTTGAATTTCAATGTTGTGGGATTAAGCAAGGACTTTTTATTGCCTGTAATTCACTCTTACTGCTGGTGTCAGGCAGAGTCCTTTCAGTGCTGTTTTTCAGCACCTTCTCCACCTGCGCACCTGGCCAGATGCAATCCATTGCCGCTAACGAGCTGAAGCAGTATAAGTGGACCATCTACTCGACGCCTACGTCGAGTATTAGTTGTTCCCGGTAAACACTTACTCTCAGTGCCAACCTCTAGTGAAATTTCTAGAAATTATTCGTTCTCTAGTTTTCTGATTTTTGTGTCTCAAATTCACAAGTTCTTGCAATTTTAGTTGTTTAGTTGTTTGTTTTTTGATCCTCCTAGTTGTGAGAGTTTTGAGAGTTTAGTCATTTTTGATTGTTTTGATAATTTGTTTTTTCCCCTTCTCCTGTCCCTCATCCCCTCCTGTGCTCCACCCAAGTTCTAACCATCACCAGTGATCAAACTTACTCCAGAATCCCACGGTCGTCACAACCCTCTGGTTTCACCGCTCCTCTGGCTCAGCTCGGTCTGGTCGCTCCAGCAATCTTCACCAGTTATGCTCTCCCCCGGGACAACATTTCCACATGGACACTAGCTGAAAGGTCTCACCACTCACTCCTCCCTGGCGTCAACAACCTCCACCAAAAGTAAGATCTTTCCATTACCTATCACGCTTCATCCGCATCACCTCACCTGTTCTGTTTACCCGTCAATGGTCTCCAGTCTCCAGCATCGTCCCTCCATCCACTGAGTTTCCTCTGCTGAACTGTTGCCGTTCCCGCTGTCTCTGGATTCCCTCCGTGCCCGCTGTCTCTGGATTCCCTCCGTGCTTGCTGTCTCTGGATTCCCTCGCCGTCCCACGGCTTCCAGCTCCAAACACTATACAACCTACTCAATAAACTCAAAATTATTTGAACTCCTGAGAGTCCTCTGTTTCATGTGGGTCAGATGCTTGAATAACATGATAGAATACTCAGGCCAAGCAGAAACACAACAGGCTCTCAGGAGGGTTATCACCGATCAATCCACCATGTTACATTCTCACAAAACCGCCCTCCGTTCCCTCTCTGAGCAGCAAGCCACAACAAACCAAACCCTGGATAATATTACTCACCTTTTCCAATCTCTGGTTCCCAGGCCCTCAGATCTCTCTCCTCCTCCGTATGAGGGCGCCACTGCTTCCCTTCCACCGGCACCTCCACTTCCGCGTCGCCAACTTCCGGTTCCGGTTTCCTGGGGCGTCTCACTTCTTTTTCCGGAACGCTACTCTGGGGAGGCTGGCGGTTGCGAGGGGTTCATCATGCAGTGTTATCTGGTTTTTGCCCGTTCTCTGCAGTCTTTTCCTAATGATGATGCCAAAATAGAGTTTCTTATCTTCCAGCTGTCCGGTACTGTGCTCAAAGGGCTGAATCACACTTCCACTGCTACCCCGAATTCAGTTTGACTTACCAAGACTTTAAGAACAAGTTTTTAGAGGTGTTTGGACACGAGACAGATTATTTAACCCTGTTCTGTAAAATACAGATGATTAAACAAGGCAATAAAACGGGTGCACAGCTCGCCATTGATTTCCGCACCTTAGCCGCACGCTGAGAATGGGATCCTCGCTCCCTTAAAAGTACCTTTTTTCTATCCTTAAATGAATTGCTGCAGTATCAATTAACGTTGTTTGATGAACCGCCGACTCTTGACGAATATATAGCCTTGGCTGCCTGAATTGATGGTAGTTCGAAGGAAAGAGACCACTTAAGGGTTTACGGCAGAATATCTGCCAGCCAGGCTCCCATTGCCGGCCAGCCTCTGACAGTTACTACTAACTTTCTCCCTCGTAGAGCCACGCTAGAACCCTGCAGATCCTTACCCCCGGGACCGGAACCCATGCAGGTCGGATTAAACAGGCTCACACAGGGGGAGCGGCAGCGGAGGATGCAGTCTAGGGAGTGCCTTTACTGTGGATCCCCCGGCCATTACATCGCAAACTGCCCAGTTCTAATCAGTTCTCCAGTTGTTTGTTCTTTGATCCTCCTAGTTTTTCTAGTTTAGTCATTTTTAATTATTTTGATAATCCCACGGTCGTCACAACCCTCTGGTTTCCCCGCTCCTCTGGCTCAGCTCGGTCTGCTCACTCCAGTGCTCTTCACCAGTTGTGCTCTCCCCCTGGACAAACTTTCCACCTGGAAACTAGCTGAAATTACTCACCACTCACTCCTCCCTGGCGTCAACAACCTCTACCAAAAGTAAGATCTTTCCATTACCCATTACTCTTTGTCCGCATCACCTCACTTGTTCTGTTTACCCGTCAGTGGTCTCCAATCTCCCGCGTCGTCCCTCCATCCACGGAGTTTCTTCTGCTGAATTGTTGCCGTTCCCGCTGTCTCTGGATTCCCTCCTTGTTCGCTGTCTCTGGATTCCCTCCGTGCCCGCTGTCTCTGGATTCCCTCACTGTGTTCACGTTTTCCACCTCCCAACAATATACAACCTACTCAATAAACTCATAATTATTTGAACTCCTGAGAGTCCTCTGTTTCATGAGGATCAGAAGCTTGAATAACATGACAGCTGGTTTGGATAGTAAGAAAATTCAATGTATTGTTTTTTGCAAGGTATTTTTTTATGAAAAAAGTACAGACAAACATTGAATCCTGCTTTTGTATTATTATTATTTATTCCTTTGATTTTTTTTTATTTCTTCTGCTGTGTGTTTTCTATTTTAGGAGTAAATTGGATGGAGATTTCTGTGCTGATCTATTATTTCCTTGCTTTGTCCTTCAACTGTGAAGCGTGGCCATCCATACACATGGTGGGTAGAGTAGTTGTCTTGCGATCAGGCAGGATGCAGGTTCAATTCCAGCAGCCCCCTTTCAGGTGTCAATCTGCCCTGGGCAAGGCAATTAACCCCAAGTTGTAGTGAATGTGGCTTCATTGTAGAGTAATTTGACTAGTCAGTTTAATTAGAAAAGCCCTGTATAAGTGAAGTATGTATATTTACTAAACAGGGGTTGTTTACTCCTCTCTTCCAAATATTTAGGAATGTTTTACCCAGACAAGTTTGATCCACTTTGAAAATAAAAGCTGGCAAAGCTTAAGCGTATAGATGTTGCGAGAGAACCAAATAATTTTAAGTTAACACAAATCATCAGGATTTAATTAATTTTTATTATCCCACTGAAAGCTCACAGTAATCACAAAGCAGAAATGAATTAGCTCGAACCAATTTTCTAATCCCCACTGAAGTGACTGATTTTAGGGCAGGATATGCTTGCTTGGACAACAAACTTGGCAGGACATGTGAGAAGTTGAGAGCAAGAAAATGTGTATTAGCAAGACCAAGGCATGAGTCCAAACAGTAACAGAGCACAACAGAAATGCTGTCCAGATTGTCAGGGCTTATTAGATGGACTGAATGTTTCTGTAATGAGCATCACAACCATAAGCTCAGCGTGTGACCCACATATATGCATAACCTTAGATAACTGACTCGATTTTGCCTTTTAATGTGTTAAAATAAAAATGACTGAAGAAGTGAAATTGCATATTATGATGCACATGCATTTGCATGCACAGCTAAAAGTCCAGCTTTCGGTTAGCTGAACAGCTCTGCTGGTATTAAAACAAAGTATATATATATATATATATATATATATATATATATATATATATATATATATATATATATATATATATATATATATATATATATTGTGTTGATATCCTGATTCATGTCTTTTTACTTTCCTCTTTGACTATCTCTCTTCCTAGTACAGATTAACTAAATCCACTTCTTATTCCTTTTTTATGAGTGTTGCAAATGTATGTTGCCCTTTGTCTATTATAAAATCTAAAAATGCCCCTTAGCAAAAATGTGCCCTGACTAGTTGCATCTGAAAAAATAAAAAATATATATATATTAACAGATAAAAAATAAATCCATGACAACAACTTGCTATAACATTTATTGTCACTTGTGCAATTATGCACTGAAAACTGTTGTTTGTTTGTTTTTTTGTAATTCAGATAAGGTGCTTCACAGAAACACTTTTTGTCGATGGTTAAATACTGAGCGTTTAATTTGATGGCGGTGTGTCCCCAGTTTTAAACATATTTTACGTTCGCTGAATTTTAGTTTCCTTTAGAAAAACGGTAAGCATTTTTGTTGGTACTATTTAATTTCCAAGAAGTGTTAAATAATTGCACTAGAAACCATGTGCCACAAAGGAGACATTGATGGAAGCTATATTATTTCATACACACTCCTGAGGGATAGCATTTGTCAGTTATTTTACCTCCTTGCAAGGACTGATATTGAGCACTAGGGAGAGTCATGGACCCCTAGGGCGATTTTTCTAATATTGGAAGTTGATTATCCTTCAACTTCTACAGTACACAGCAGAAGTGAAAATCGCTTGTATGTTAAATGATTCTGAAATCATCCGTCTTTTAACAAACCATTCACAAGTCATTAATAGAAAAGTTCCCTTTATAAACAAATTTGAACAAGTGTTTTGGAAAATACAACTAAAATACCAATTGTAAGAGATTTACAAGTATACAGTATTTGTAACAATTCCCTTGTTATTATTTTTTTTAAGTGTTTTACATATAAACTTATCTAAATAAATGTATCTGTTTTATGTAAGCTTCTTCCATCCAACCTGCACCACAGTGAAAGTTTCAGTATTAAAGATCGTATGTTATCAATTAAGGTTTTGGTGAAACAGGAAAATACGCTGTTAGCATGTTATGATTAGAGACAAAAGGGAAAGGGCAAATGCTTTAGAGAGTTTACATTAAAGTCAGTGTTAAACATAGGGCATATAGTGAGGTATGCGAACACAACACGGACACCTGCTTAATACTTCCAGGGCCCTTTTGAAGGATATGTCTGTGTCCAGTAGGAAAGAAAATGTGAAAAGTGGATCCACTCTAAACAGATCCATTTCAAAGAAATACAGACATACATATATTATATAGTTATTCACACACACAAAAACACACATCTAGGAAATATTTAACCCAAATCCATTTTTTGAGTGTCAGGAAATATAACTCATATTCATAGATTTTGATTTTATTTTTTTTGTTATGCTAAATACACGCCATCGCAGATAGCTCAGGAAAATTTTAACCTAAAAGGTAACTCACTGCCTGCAGGGGCTTAAGAAAAGAGTATTCCACCATGCTAATAATGTAAAGCATCACACACCCCGTACCGAAGTAAACTTTAACCTTGGCTAGGATTTGAATGCAACACAATCCCTTTGGGATATTAGGGTTTCAAAAGAAAGATAAAGGATCACAACCCTCAAAGCAAAGAGCAGCAGAGAAGAATGCTTCTGAAGACATGGCAGAGCATCTTTCCAGGCGTGAAAAGAAAAGGTGTAGAGAGGACTTAACTAAAAATGTAAAACTGACATTTAATTTGGATCGTTGTTTTAGCTGACGGGGGAACTCCTTAAAATTCTTACATTGGACCTTTAAAACTTCCCTTCTTCAGGGGTGAGCGACCTCATTAGGAGCAATTAATCTGTGGCGGGAGACCAGTGGGGTCTCTAATCTTTAATTCAACCGACACACAGCATTGTGTTTATGCGTCTGTTGGCGTGTTTGTATATGCAGCTTTGTGGGATGTTGCTTTTTCTACCTTTTGCTGTTACCAGCACAAGTCCCCACTTACTGGATTTAGTGGTGGATTTTGTCAATCGAGAGGCACAGTGTGAAGGTAACAAGTGTATACAAGAGAAACATGAAAATGAGAAGGACCGCTTTGTGTATGTGTGTGATTGGTGGATAGAAGGGTGGCAGAAAAACAGAGGAAGTGCAGTTTTCATTTAGATAGAAGGAGATTGTGTGTAACACAATTGAGTGCTTCTGTTTTGGAGTCTGTGTTTGTGTTTCGTCCCGGGATTTCCATTTTATTCTTTATAATTTCATGCTGCAATTGTTGATAGGAGAAAACCCAAAATAAAAAGGGGAACTGCCAGTTTGTTGGTGTGTTTGGGGTTGTACAGGTTTTCGATTTGCATACTGTTTACCTGAAAAGACAAAGCATTTTAAAAGACAGGTTGCAGAATATGTTCCGTATGGTTGCAGCATTGACTAGACAATAAATTGATAAGTCAATATTTACTGCAAAAATGCCATAAGGCTAAATGATAAAAATCCTTTCTGCAGCATAACCTATAGAAAACAGGAAAAAAGCAGAGGAGGATAAATACATTGTGTGGGCGTAAAGACACAGAGGAAGCAACAAAAGCGAAAATAAATTAAAACCAGGCTCATGTAGTCAAAGCACTTTTTCTTAACAATTGTTTAGTTTTTGTTTTTTTACATAATTCCAGCCTCAATATTATTTTCTCGAGATTTGGGAGAGAGAAAAAATAAATAAATACTCCCATTTTAATGTTACATAAACCACAATCTGGTTTCCGAATATCATGAAAAGATTTTAACTGAGTCCAGTAGAACAGAGATGGTATGTAAACACAGAGGTAAGTAAAGGAATGCAAGGTAAAAAAGGGCAGGGAGAACATGTTTTTCTTACTGGTCTCGTTGAGGTTTAGGATGAAGATTAAGACAGAAACAGAAAAAGGACAAACTAAAATTCACCTTCAAGTTCCTCGAGGAATACAGAAAAATCATAAACTTTTTAACGTTTTTGATGATTCAGTATCATTTTGTCATGAATAAAATGCCAGGGTTTAAAACTCTGACTTTTTTTTTTTTATATATATATATATGTTTCTGGAGCAAGATTTATGGATAGACTTCATGTAACGCGACTATGCTTTTGTGAACCAAAACTGTTAATAATCTGTAAATATATATGATATACACATCAAGCCCTAGATGGCCATTGTGCCTGTTAACAGTGGTTTAATTCAATGAAATATGAGACTCCTATGAGAGAAGAGAAATAAAGCTTTAGAAGGAAATAAAGCTTGAAAAACCGGGAGGCGGTAATGTTGCAGCTCTAGGCCTTACGAAGACTACACATTTTTCGAGAAAAATAAGAAGTACACTTTTCACAAACCACTGTTTCGTTTGGATTTTAATTCTGCACTCAGCCTAAAAGATGATTGAGGTTTTTTTGCAGTCCAAATGGGTCCTAATGCCAAAAAGGGCAAAGAAAATGCTTCTTTTGCGTATTAATAAATTGTCTTAAATTGTCTCTGATCTGTATTCAATTATCTATCTGAGGCTGCCCTAACCTGTACTTTGGAAGCAAACAATTGCAGAGCCGATTCTTTAAAGAGCTATTAAGTAGCGCTTTTATTAAGAGCCTAATAAAAAGCTATGATTTAAATTTCAGATTAAGTGTCTTTCGGAAGCCATTGTTTGGACTATGTACTATTGACTGGGAATGTTAAGAGACAACAAAAACTTGTTTGAAGCAAAGGTGAATGATTAATTTTTTTTTGTTTATTTGACTGCAAAAAAGAATAACGGAATAATCAATGTTTTAAAACAATTGCTAATACAAAATACATTTTTAAAGATCCTTGGGTTGGCAACTTTGTACAGCAGAGCTGCAGACAAAGATACTTAACCATTCTTCCAACATCAAACGCTCACCTGGACAATCATAGCTGGAAATCAAAACAGCTGCCGCTGGAAGCTGTGAATCCTCGTACAATGTTGAGTATGGTGAGGTACAGTTTAGTAAAGGAACAACCATTTGGGGTAAAGGCATTTTAGCACTGCCTTCATTTTATGCTGGTCTTACATTGTCACTCTAGGAAATCCTTTCATTTCCAAAAGTGAAACAGGTGCACACCAAATTGGGTTTTCAGCTCCCTGTGGCTATAATTGACTTAAACATAGAAAATAGGCATCACTTTTGTAAATGCCAGCACTTCACCATAAAATTCAGGTATGTCCTTTTTTTTTTTTTTATAAAAAAAACAAAACATACATTACTGACAGTACCTTGTATTTTACAGCCTATCATCTTTTACGCTTTCTTGGTGCAGTGTTTTCAGCTTTTTCTGTATGTGCTAGTGCAAAAACCAAAGTCTCTGTTTAACATGAAGAACATTGCAACGTTACAGGAACACAAACATTGACTCAGGCATGTCTGATTTAATCAGGAGAATGCTAATAAAGTTATATTACTGGAACACGAGTTTAAGAAAGTGGAGTTTTACCTGATTGCACAGATGTCTAACACATGCACACGTACACAGACGCATCCACACACAACCAGCTGAACATCTGTCCCAAAGTAGAAAAATGGTGAAAAATGCTCATTGACAAAGTGATTGATGCTGCTGCTGTCATCCTCTGACTCTGTGCATTTCATTCTCTTTCTCTTCTGCTCTCCAAAAGTAGAACTCCCATATGTAATGAATACCGCTCCAGATGCCCACTGAATTTCCCAACAGATGACATGTCAATCTGAAACCAAAGCACACATGAGTACACACAAATGTACTCTACATAGATTAAATACTCCAAAAGGCAAACTTAATATCAACAACAGATATGATCACATGCTGAATGTTTGATGAGTAAAAAACTTTTTTAGTAGTAGTAATGCCTATGAGAGAGAAAAGTCTTATTACAGTACTACTGTTCATATTTATAGTTACAAGCACAGTACAAAAGCTGTTTTTGGTTAAATCCACTAGAAATTCTAGCTATTTTTAAAGCTGACTTGTCTAATATACTAATTTACTTTTCTGTATGTATGAGGGGGGTCTTTTTGTTTAAAACTCAAGATTTTATAATTAAAAAGAAAAAAACTGAGAAAATTTTTTTTTCTTTCCTGTCAACATAAAATGTATTATTCAAAGCAACATTGATTCCAAAAATCTTAAACACTCAATGTACAAGACGAAAGTCAAATAAACAGCTGCTAAGAGGTGCTAATCAACATTCCTTATTTTAAACATACCTGACAATAATATTATTTTATAAAGCTCCACACAATTAGTAACAAGACTTTGAAAGTGCTTTAGATATGACAATAAATACTGAAAAGGGAGATTTCAGAATGAAAATACAACAAAACAAACAATTAACAACAAAAAAGATCTAAATTACATGTGTCCATGTTTTTAAATGTAATATAACCCCATGAGCTGTGAGCATTTTTTCTGAATTACATCATTTTATGGAAAAATGTGGAACCAGTTCATATCACTGTGTTCTAACAGTTTGTGCAGGTTCCATCTGTGGTGAATCTTTTTTTAGTTTAGTGGAAATGCTTGTCTTATCTATCCCATCAACCATGTATATACGTAGAATCAGCCCATTGTCTGCTTAAGGATTTAATGTATGGGCCAAGATATGATGAAAAGTTTATTCTATAATAAGAAGACAGGAAACATTAGTGACTTCCACTATTCCAGAGACTCAAAAGTAATGATGTTGCGCCAACAAGCAAGACGATTCAAGGGAATGTCTAACAGTTGTTCATGCTCAACCGCATTTGTACACGAGTAGTGAGCACTTTTTCACCATTGCTCACATTACAGAAACTTTCAAGCATCATGATCATCACCCCCTTAAGGGAATTATATTTTGTAATTGTATAATTTTTATCTACTATGGTTTTATAGGCAGGCTGATTTTTCATGTGTTTGAGTTGTTAACTAATTAAACTGCTTGGAAATACCTGAAGCACAGCAACATATCAAACATGTTTCATGGTGGCAATACCTAAGGACAATAGTAATTATGTGTTAACAGAAGTTGTGCTTAAAGTGTTAGTGGTAGTGTCTGGTCAATTATCTATCTGGGAGTGGCTATGAGGTAATCAAGGGATGGAAATGGCCAGGAACAATGATTGACCTGAGGCCATGGCAAGAAGTATAACTTCTCTGTAACTAATTGTGACAAAGCAAACAATGTTTTAATGGCAGAGGTAGTTAAATTCAATGCATTTTTGTCTTATCAGACAACATTTAGACAAAGACACTAGGGAGTTTTGTACTGCTTTTATCCTTTCAATCACAATATTCAGTACTTCATTTTATTTCTTTTACTTATATTATTGAGTGTTCAAATTAAAAGAAAACAGAATAGTTTTTAAGTATTAATTTTGTTTTTTTTCTTTTGAGACATCTAGCCCTGGAAACAGTCATGTCTGTCCTGGGTGAATAAAGGGTGTGGCCAATCGACAACACTATCCTTTTCCTCCGAGCTATACCAAGGGGTTATGATATAGGGCTTTGGTGGTGGTGCTTTGGTTTCTTTTGGTTACAAATGTGTGTACTCTACATTGATGTGCACTGGCATGTTCCCCTGTGTAATTGGATAAATAAAAAATATATATCTTCATTTCTTTTCTACACTAAAGTAACACTCGGCCTGATGTTTCTCCTTGGCTGCGACACCTTCGTAGTCGGAGCCCTCTGCTGAGTTTTTTTGCCAATAACTTAATGTTCTCTTTGACGATACATTCAACCCTTTCTTTCTGGGTTTTACTGTTTGCTTTAATGGTGAACCTACATAATGAGCTATTCGTGCCACTAACGATATGAACTATATATACACTCACCGGCCACTTTATTAGGTACACCTTGCTAGTACAGGGTTGGACCCCCTTTTGCCTTCAGAACTGACTTAATCCTTTGTTTCATAGATTGAACAAGTCACTGAAACACAGAGTTTTCCCCCAATAAATATTTAGAAATACCGGCACTTTCCAACCAGTTATCTCATGTAAAAATAGTCTTTAAGTTTGTCCACGAATAAACTTGGGAGTGGGGCTGGACTATTCAAAAAATGCTCTGCTGCTGTCAGTAAAAAGATGTATGTTGACAAAATTTCCGCTAATGAGCAGTTGGACAGGTACACCTAATAAAGTTGCCGGTGAAATTATATGAACTCTTTAGTTTAAATGTGTTTTTAGTCTGGATAAAGCAACAAAAAGAACAAACTGCTTCGATGAGCCTTATCTTTGACATACTAGGAGGTACTCAGTCGTTCAATGTTTTTGTGAGTGTGCTCCGTGTTTTGAAACCCCAAGTCAGTTCCAGGATTGCCGGTCACATATGGCCAGTTTGTGATAGAGGTTTCATTCTGTTAAAAGGGAGTTTTCCTTACCACTATTGCTACATGGATGCTCAGTATAAGGGATTGCTGCAGAGTTAACGTCTTAATGGAATTGTGTGTCCATTATGCTACATGCATTCAGGAGAAGACATTGCAGTCAGCGAGGTAATCTTTAATGGAAACTGTTTTGCCAATAAGTGAAATAAAATAAACTTGACTGTGGTGTTGTATTACTAGGACTGAAAAGGAATGTAAATTAAATACATACAGTATTAACATTTTTTATACCAATTGTTTCAATAAGTGCCTAAATAGTGTTGTGAATGGACGTGTTTAAAACATCCCGAAGGGAATTTAACTACTTTCAGATGTATTCACGTTTGCATTTTCAGGTCTTGTGTGCAACTGTTTGTATAGATTCTTCTACGTAAGGACAGTGAGATAATGAAGAGAAAGAAAGGACTGGATGAAGAAAATAGGAAAAACTGAGATTTTAACAAAATACCACAGTAATATTTCGCAGGTTTTATTTCCAGTAGCAACACAAACTTTGCCATGGAACGAAGGGCTAATAGGCTGAAGAGCTGAATGACCGCCTTAATGGATGGGTGGCTGACTTGCTGACTGACTGGGTGACTAGCATAGTGACTTTCCATCTATCCTGCTGCCTCTCTGCCATCCCCTACACTGTGTGTGTATGTCTGGTTGTCAGATCCATTAGCTCATTAAAAAAGACTTTGTGTGATTGGAATAAGAACTAAGCTAGGAGTATCTCTACCCAGTGACACACAGAGGAGCACACCAATCTTTTCTTTGTCTTTCTTCGTTTGTCCTTGTCCTTTCTCGGTTCTCCCGCTGCACCCTCTGTTTTATATCTCAGCTCATCCCTCTTTTATAATATTGCTATATCTTTTTATTATTGTTTAATGCTTGTTCCCTCTTTCCCATCATGTTTCTGACTTTTCTTTCCGTCACAGCAGTTTCATAGCCAAGACTTTTTCAAGTAAATGTAGAAAAACGGCTCAGCAAAGATATTAAATACAGCTGCATAATTGCTTCTAAACAGTTGTGACGGAGGATAGAGTATTCATTATGGCCTTTCTAAGAATTTACTGTAATTTCCTTCCACAAAAGAATGATACAAAAATAAACAAGTTGTTTCTACAAGTGGATGCAGCTGGCCGAATTTGGATGCATGGATTAATTCTGTACAGGGGAGTATCTTATGGTCCCATTACACTGACATACAGTATATATTTTTTAGAAAGCTGGAAAGGACTGTCAGAAGCTGTTAGATATTATACTGTATAGCATATTGAAACCTTTATAAAGGAAAATTAATATGTCTAGTATAAATTTTTTAAATGTTGCTTGCAAATCCATCCTGTCTACCTTTAGGACTAGGTAAAAATGTTCCCTTTTAATAGAGCCTATAATTAAACCAACTTTAAACATTTACAAACGACTCAAACAAATACAAAAATAAAATAAAATATGACCCGGCTTATGTTTTTGGCGGTGTTTCTTTCCAAGATTAAACTACTGAAGAAGCTACTACTGCCATAAACATTTTACATTTCAATAAAATTGAAGGAGCTTGCACAGAGCCAGGTTCTACTGGAGGTTTCTTCCTGTTAAAGTTTTTTTTCTCTCTTTCACAATCACTATATGCAAAGGATTTATAGATTGTTGCTACTTGTTTGTATTTCAAGTCAAGGATTCATTGGAACCTGCTTGGTTTCAATAGAAAACTGTTTACACCAATTTGAATGATAAACTTAGTTTGACCTCATTGTCTTTTAACTAGGGTCAATTGGAATGTGTGTGACTGGATGGAGTTTGCTTTTTTGTAATCTACCATGAGATTATATTTGCTGTCAATTGGTGCTACGTAAATAAACTAAATTTAACAAAATCTAAATTTAATTTCACAAATTCCATAATTATCATGAATAATGCAAACGTCACTGCTATGGAATCACAGTCCAATCCCGAATCATTTACAATTCATGTTACAATCATGATGCGCTTGAGTAAATATAATAGTCTGAGAATACTGGAGCAAAAGAGTACAGCTCCAGTATAGAAACCATTTTGGCCCATACAAAAATTGCCCATTATATATAAAATGTGTTAAACAGAAAACAAAACCACTATTTGAGCTACCGTATCCCTATTCTCTTTTTTCTGTTGTTGATTTTGGCTGTATTGGTTTTTCATCCTCATTCACTTTTTGATGTTCAGGCCTCTGCTTTTCTGTCTCCCTTTCTCATTCTGTGTCCCTCATCTCTCCTGTGTGTTCAGTCCTGTCGCGATCCTGCTCCATGGTTAGCATGAGCTTTGATTTATAGTTCTTCTATTTTTAGTTTATACATGCCATATATTATTACATTTGCTAATTTAACAAAAAAAACTGTGGAGGAATTGTGTAATTGTGTATCAAATTCAAATTAAATGCAGTAATATTAGCAACCGCTAAATTAAACTTCAACTGTAAATTGTCCAATTACAGTTACAATGTATGAGCATGTTAGAACAAGAAGTTCAAAAGAAATTTCAAATCAAATTTAGCAGGTTTGTCCTTAATTATTTTCTGCTGAATTTAAGATGTGAATCAAGGCATCCATTCTTGCAGTATGCTCCTTGAATGCATCATCCTGCTTTTTGTCATGCACATGCTCAAGCACATATTTTCACAGACCATCAAGCTGGCAGCAAAACAATACCCCTGGAGAAATTTGGAAGTCTTTGTCTTGTTCAAGGACACTTTCGAGCTGTGTACGTGAGCAGTCACCTCTCATTGCAGAATTCATCTTTTCAAAAACTTGTTTCACAAAAGATAGAAGAGAGGGTTGGCAGGTTGTGCAGTGTCACTAAACACACTTGTGATTCAGCTAAACATTCAAGGGCACTTTTACCAACACCTAAGGAGACGTATTGCACACTATAGGAAAGAGTTGTTCGAACTTGAGATTTAACTATCTCATGGCCATACCAAACACTCTATCTAGGGAGATGCTCTTATGGGTAATCTGAAATTAAAACTGCAACGTCACAGGTATTTGGGTTACAGGCTATTTGATACTTTCAGAAAGCAGTTTTGCTTTAAATTTATCGTAAGATACATTTCAAATTAATTGGAAGTCATAAAAAAAAAATTTTGTATTGAAAGTCCTAAATGATATTCAAGTTTTATGTCGTTTGTACATGTATTTGTTTTACTTTAATTTTTGTGTTGGAATGTTCAGAATTGACATGCAAAAACAAGAAAGCAAGCCAATTTTTTAAATTATTTTCCTAATTCTAGAAAAACTCTGACCATGTAGAAAGAATGTTTCCCCTCATACCACAGGAGTCTGTTGCATCAATTCAGCAAAAGAGAATATTAACCATAGGTGATGACCACTCATTTAGAGGATAAGATCCACATGGCTGTGTTAACTGTTATAGTAAACAAAATGAGAACGCTATTCCAATCGTTAAACACAAAACCAAAGTAAAATCTAAAATGTATACTGACTTGCAGAAACCTGAAAGTTTTTTTTTTTTTTTGAATAGTGCAAAAACTGGGATCTATCTCTTATTATGCATCTTTTTATTTGCAGTATGAGATGGAATTAAAAAAACTTGTCAATTACACCATGCAATCTCGAACCCTATTACAGCAGAGATAGGTCTACCTGTCCAATTTTCTAAAAAAGAAGGAATTACAACAATGAAAAAAAAGTATGAAATCCATGTTTTTGTTAGTTTTCTGTTAGTTTATTAGTATAATTTAATTGTTGATTTGTAAAACTAAAATGGGAAAAGAGAAAATCTTTAGAAAAGACAATAACACAACAAAAACTATGGGGAAATTTTTTTATAAAAAATAACATGTCACAGGTTATTGATACACTTCTCAATATCTGCTTCAATATGTTGCTGCTGGCATACAGCAATCTATTTTTAAAATATTTGGTGAACATATTTTTGCATTTCTCCGATACTGGCACATTCTAAAACTAAGTCTCAGAGTGAAACTTTTCAGGAACACCCCCTGCAGAGGTGTAAAGTACTCCCAAGGTGTGAAAGTGCACATGTGTTAAAACGTACGGCTGTAGCAATCAAACACATTCACAAGCAAATAACAATAGAATATATATGCTGGACAGCATTGTGCAATGTGTGCTAGTCAACCATTTTTAGTTTCATAAAACTGATAAGGGATACATACAGTATATGTTACATCAGCAGTTGGAGACCGACACACCCAAAATGCGTTAAGTACTGCAAACAATATTTATTCTACTGTCTTTTAAAAAGTGGACGTTACAGGTAAAAGCTCATTTCTATGACATCTAAAAATCAAGTGACAACTACAGCATAAACATAGACTTTTTACCCAATAAATATTTAGAAATACCCGCACTTTCCAAACAGTTATCTCGTGTAAAAAATAGTCTTTAACTTTGTCCGCATTGTCTTCATTGTGAGAATAAAGTTGGGAGTGGGGCTGGACAAGTCAAAAAATGCTCTGTTGCTGTCAGTGAAAAGATGTGTGTTGATAAAATTTGCAAGGGGTTTAATACATTTATGCGTTATTGTTATACAGAAAATATGGTATAAAAGATATAGTTTTTACTCCTAATAACCCTGAAGTTTATTTGTTAACTGTGCAGTAAGGGCTGTCATGACAAGGTTAATGTCTAATATGCTAATTATCACCATAGAAACACAGTAACAGCAGGAAGCAAGAAGCCAATGACTCAGAGCCCACCCATCTGATATCCTATTCAAATTCTCTGTAATTCTCTTTCCAACAGACTCACACACTCTTATCCTCCTGCTGTCATTCATCTCTGCCCCATGTCTTTGCTTCTGCCCCATGTCTTTGCCTTGTACCCTTCTTTTATTTCCTTCTGTCTGTGCGCTATTTTTTTTTTATATTTCTGACACCTATGCTTTTTAAATCATTTTTGAAGATGCGAAAATAAAGCAGCTTTGAAATATGCAGGTCACAATGAGGAAAGAACAACGCCGAAGTGCCAAGGACAGCACCTGGTAGAGCAACACCCCAATAAATAATGTAGAACTTAAATCTCTTCACAAGACCTAATTTCGACCACTTTCTCTGCACCGCTCAACTGCTCTGTTCATATGCTCAGGCACATTTGCATGTCTCTATCAACAAGAGGTGACAACAGAATCCTTTACTAATTCTAAAGTACTAGATTCTTATTTCCAAATATGTTTTCATGTCTCCCTGTGTATAATCCCAAACTTTCCACTGCTGTCTTTATGACTCGTAGTTTATTTGACAGCTCTGCAAACAAACAGAGTTAAGAGGCATCTAGTTAATTGTTACAATGTTAAATACTTTGACGACAGGCAAACCCTCTTCTTCATTCAAAAGCTAGGGTTGGGGGATTAAGAGACATCAGGCTTGTGATCCTGATAGCACACAGTGCTAAGGAAATGGTTATGACCAGTTTAAATTGAACACATCAGATGAGATAGTTGGGGGTCCTCTAACAGCAGAGAATAAACTTGTTTACAGAGCTAATTCTATATTATTTTTATGTCCGAGTAACATGGAAACGTTTCCTTTTTATGGTTTGTGAAATCGTGGATGGGGTATATTTCCAGAGTAAATCACCCAATAAAACTCATTTTCATTATCAATAGGTTATACTGGTAACGGTTCTCAGTGCTATGTTTTATGTTAAACACTAATCTTTCCCTAATGTTGGACTAAGGGTTCTGGATTTCAGCTTGGCCAACATTGTTTTAGTGTCTAAACTAATCCAGAAAGTCAACAAAATAACAAGGTTCTACATGAATTTAAAGTAGACTTAACAGATTTGCCCAAGGAAGATAGCAATTAAATGAAAAAAAACTATGATCATACACATAAGTCAAACCTATTGCCTGAACTTTTCATACTTTAAGTAAAGCCTCTAAAGTCTGTTCAAACATATGTGGCACATATGATGGTTTCCTCCAGCTCAGTTACTGAGCAGATGTCAAGAGGAGCAGCAGTAGCAGAGACAATGTGACCTGCCTTTTGATCTACAAATGGTGCACCAGAGAACTGACCTGTCACAATGGAATGTTTTTGGAATAAAGGTTGTGATAAATGACTCCTTGGCAAGGCAAGACAAATTGTAAAAATAAAATGAATCATACCATAGTCATAATTATAAGACAAATAATATTTGTAAGTGACTGCATGTTAAAATAATTGAGCACATTGCGTGTTGAAGCATTCTTCACCTGCCAAGGGGCTAAGGGGCTGAAAACAATCATATAAATGCCCCTGATTGGTTGAGGAATGCTACAGTAGTCCTTGTAAACCAATTAGAGGCAGACTTAGGTGCCTGTTTACACACTAACGATCACCACACTTTAGCAAGGCAGAAAGAGACACAGTCATGGACAGCCCAGATAATCAAAGTGGAAAATACAGATTATATTTTTACAAGCAACTTGAATTAAAGCAAGAACCTCACAACATCACTGGTTTAAACAAAACTACCTAACCAACATTAGAGGGTTAATACTTTTAGGTGCAGCCAAGAAGGTATCATAAACGTGGCAAATAAAATACATTCGCTGATGCCGTTTGAGATTAAGAAAAACCCCAGCACTTGATGTACTACCTACAGGTCGCTGAAGTTGCTGATATGACCGGGTCCTACCAATGGCTAGAGGGGGCAGGAAAGAACAAAATCACATAAAACACTGATTATGGAAGAAAAGGAGCAGGCCTTGAGCAACAGAACTACCATACCAGGCAAGTTCCCTGACTGTGCAAAGAAACCCCATAAAATATAGAGAATCTAACAGCCGGGTGTAAGGTACTAGCAGGAGGGAAAATAATACATGAAATGCCATAACGAATTGCCTAGTATAGCATAAAGAAACATCTGTGCAGAATACAAACTGGAGACACAAAGATCAAAGTGGGATTCACCTCCCAACGAGGTGGAGACTGATAGGGCCAAGATCCTTTGGAACTTCCAGATACAGACAAAATGTTAATGGCCTACCAACTGGACATTGTGATCATCGATAAGTAGGGGATGACTCCCTTTCGCAACCCAAGGCCCTCTTCTAGCAGATATATGCCCCTAGACGTCCAATCTACCAAGTGCCAGCCAGCACAGTCTCCAATCCATCCACCAGGTGGGGAAGCAACCATAACCAGGTCATTCCACCAGGAACAGGATTAAAGGACACTGAGACGAGGTCCTGACCCACCCATACCAGCCAAGAGACTGGTAACAGGCCAGTCAAGGCAAAGTCTAAATTTAAAGAGGCTGAATGGAAATACATATAAATATGCACAACTTTTTTGTTATTCATTAAAAATTTTATAAATTATGTATAATTTTCTTCATCACAATTCTTATCTCAAAATCTTTATTTCTTATCTTAAATGTTTGATAAGTTTCAGTAAGGTTTTAGGGGTCATCATAGTACAAAAACATCCACCCATCCATTTTCTGTACACCCTTGTCCCTATTGGGTCTGCTGGCGCCTATCCCCATCCTACAAAGGGCAAGAGGCAGGGGTACACCCTGGACAGGTCGCCAGTAAATTACAGGGCAACACAGAGACATACAGGACAAACAACCACTCATACACACACCTAAGGACTATTTAGAGTGCCTAATCAGCCTAACAGTCATGTTTTTGGACTGTGGGAGGAAGCCATAGTACCCTGAGAGAACCAACGCATGCACAGGGAGAACATGGAAACTCCATGCAGAAAGACCCAAAACTCAAGGTGGAATTGACCCAGAGCATTCTTGTTGGGTTGCAACAGTGCTACCCACTGTTCCACTGTGCAGCCCCAGTACAAAAACATAACCAGTGAAAATCAAAGATGACATCCCTTTGGCCTCAGATAAAAATTTTGTGAGTGGATTTCTCTTGCTAGATCTCAGAGCTGAATTTGTAACATTTGAATTTCACATAGTCTAGAAAAGTTTCAATCAAAAGGCTGATTATTAAATCTATTCGCTGTGTCTTAGATATATGGTCAGAGGGAAAGTACTGCAAATGAGCTCATCCTTTGGGCACAACGATGCATTCATGAAACCGGTTTCTCGGTTTGTTTATTTTTTTACCAAAAGTTGGTGTCTTCAAACAAAAATGAAGTAGTTAGACGTGACATACCAAAGAAAAAATAGGAACAAGTCTCCAGAACAGAAATTGTAAAAATCTATAAAAACCAAAAATATTGTTCAATAAATAGATTTTTTTTTTAAATGCACATATGCTACAGGAATTGACATGACACCGCCTTTCAAACTATCCAGTCGGTCTGTCAACAATGGATCTTCCTACATATACAGTAAGGCTCTTAATAATCAAGCCCCATCTTTCATCTGATTAATAAGGAACATCAGAACTTCCAGACTGCAGATTTATTGATGGCTCCTAGAGTTTCTACAAGTAGATCTTTAAGTTTTTAGGCTTCTCTCCTGTGGAACCAGTTCCTAGGTTCAGTCCATGAGACATACACCTTGTCTACTTTTAGCAGAAGTCTGAAAACCTTTCTTTTTGATAAGGCTCATGGAGTATCTTAGGTTGCCCTGAGGTATCTCTCTAGTTATGCTGCTACAGGTTTGGGCTGCTGAAGGACATATAACCACTTTTCTTCACTCTGCTACATTCACCCATTGATTTTAAAAGGAAGTTTTCTCTTTTGACATCAGTACATAAATGCTCAGTGTGAGGGACTGCTGCAAAGTCAATGACACAACACAAGCAATGGTGAAATTTACCAATGCAATCTACTAGACTGCCTTACAAAGCTAACTGAAGAACTAAATTTGACAGCATTATCTAATAAGTAATGAGTTTTGGATGTATTTACTTGACTTGGAAATTCAGTTGAACTTACTTATTTTTAAAGAGAGCTTTGAACAAGGCTATGGAAATAAAATTCATATAATTGATTTTGGTGGATTTGATTTACATGTTTTTAGGTTGGTGTAAAATGGGCAAAAGTGAGACTAATGTAATAGGGGTTAATTCAGCAACATTACTTTAAGCCCACTAGGAAGAAAGGCTTTTCTTCCTCACTCATTACAGACAAACAAATCGAGGAGCGATGTGTTTTAATGTGATAATTTTCTATTTACCAACTCTCTTTTTTAAGGTAAGGACTCGGATAAAACTAAAGAGAACAGCATGTGGATGTTTCCACCACTGTATTTATGTGCTTGGGTTGCTTTCATTACAAGGTTACAGTAGAAACGTCCTTATTTAGCTTTTTTCCATTAGTTTTACCACTCATGAACTGTTTTCTAAAATCTAAAATATTTTAATTTGTTCGTGGATGATATGGTCAGCATACAGTTCTTCTTGTTTTAAGGCATTACAGCAAGACTTTATTGCAAGTAATTTCAGTATTTCCATGAGAGAAACCTGACTGGAAAACATTTAAAACAGGCATGGCACTAGCTTTTATTATCCAGTCCCCTGAGGAAGAACTTTGTAGAGGACAATGTAGAAACAATGTCCTTTTGCTGGAACAAAATAAATAGGTGAGTAAGAGATTTTTAGGATACATTTTGTTTACATGTATACACAAACATGTATCTTAAAGCAAACGTTGAACCTCAGCCTTTTTCTGAAACATCGCTTTGTTGTCCCCTACCCTGTCTGTTTCATTCACTGATTATCTGTTTCTTCTTTCCATCTATCTTTGTGTCTCCTTCACTCACCCCTTCTCCGGCCTCCAGCAATATTGTGGTAATAAAAGCTGAAGAATACCTTAGAGTTTGGACTCTCTCCATTTATTTGGGCCCCCTCGGGCCATTATACCGCGCACACACACACATGCCACAAACATGCTCTGATATGTGCAGTGTACACACAAACACACGTTAGTATATCAAGTTGTGACGGAATTACACTTTGACTGATAGTGCTCTTGAGGGCAAAGCAATGATAACTCACCGGTATTTGTGGGTAGGTGGAAATTTCACTGGTGAGAGTACCTTTACTTAGGTAAGAACATTCCTACAGGATTTTCCTGCATGTGTGTATGCGTGTGTCATTGCTTGGAGGTACAGTAATAAAGGGTAGAGGTAGCCTGAGAGCTGGCCTTTGCGTCTCTGCTAAGACTGCGAGTTTTGCCAACACAGCTAAAATGAGGTTTAATTTCAAACTGCAGAGATACTTTCTTTTACTTTAGTTCAGATTTTTTGTTATATTCTCTCTTCTATACTTATTTAATTCACTCCAACATAACACATTACTAGCTCAAGAAGATTCTCTATCTTGACAATTTTAAACACAATTAATACTATAAAAGTGGATTTCAATTTTTTTTATTAATGAATATATTCTTCAGATATAAAAAACTGAGTGACAATGTAAATTCATAGTGGATCCGTGTATTTTAAGAGCCTACATAGCTGTGTGTAAAAAACAAAAACATGGGATTTTACCATTCAGAAAAAAGACAACTATTTGTTTTATAAAACAGTGTAGTTTACATAACACTAAATAGTGTAGGGTATTAGAATATATAATGCAAAAATAACAAGCTGTTAGTCAACAGGTACAATCAACTGGGGTTCCACCAGGGGTGAAAGTGGGCCGGTACGGTCCGGTACTCCGTACCACTAATACATTGTGCGCCGGTACCCAGTACCAGAAGGCCGTAAATGAGAAATTTCACTTGCACTACACGAGAGCGCATGCGCGCTTCACTCCGACACATAGCGCTTGTCGAGGACAGTGGTGCGTTCGATTTAATGGACTGAGAGGTTTTACCCAGGTGGTGCACAGACATAAAACAACGCCGCTTTCTTTGGGACAGGACGAAAAATAAATCACTCATCTACAGGCTTAGATATTAACAGAACTGTCGAAATTTTCATTTAGACAAAATCAAAACTTGACCACAATGCAAAGAAAAATAATCAGGGAAACTGAGGATGAAAAGTTACCCCCGAAAATTAGAAAAACAGCTGTGGAAGATTTTGAACAAGCTGAAGTTCAGGGTGAGAAGGCATCATGTAAGGAAAAAGAGCCTGGAATCAAGCTCTTAACCTTATAATGACAATTCCATTTATTTAAAGGTGTTCACAACCGACTGTGAAAGATTTCATTTGTGAGCACCTGTAAACGTTTGCATCTAAAAGTCCCACCTTTGAATTTAAAAACAACTTTAAAATCCTCAGCTGAACAATGGAACTGAGTATTTTTGGTACATTTACAGTTTTCAGGTGAAGAAAATGATCAGAAACCTCATCGCCTTTGTCCTCTTAATTGCAAACAAACAATATCTCTTCTGATTTGCAAGTCTGATTGGTTTCTGCTGCTGCTGCTAATACATCTGAGGTGTATATTTAGTGCTAAAATGTGAATTGTAACTCTTATTTAGAGAGGAACTGAATTCTACGCACATATTTCTGCTATGCTCTGTTATCAGAGATGCACAAACTGCAAAACAAAACAAAAATACTTATTCTAGGTCACTTCTCACGCAAGCACAAAATATGTTTGAGCACATAAACATGATTGCACACTTTTCAGTGCTGTTTCAGTAAGACAAGTGGCATGGCATGCCAACACTCCATAGAGGATAAATACTTTTGGCCTCTTGGAAAAATATTTTAATTGTTTCGATGAGGGATAGATACACTTAGAGTTTTGGTCATAATCATCTGTTGTTATAAATTTATGCTCTACTGATGTTGGAATATCGTTCAGGTTTGATTTGGATGTTTTGTCTAATTGTTGTAGTTTAAACATTTCATATAACCCCGTTAAAACAAAGACTTGTTTGAATTTTTAAGTATATACTGTAATGATCTGTTATGGATTAATGTTAGGTGTTCATTTGTGCTGTTGCACTGTTACTGTTCTCTGAAGTTAATTGTTTTTGGCTTGCAAGGAATGTGTGGCGCTTTCTGGAAGGAGGGAATTGTTGATGAAAGGCTAAAAGTGTTGGCTTTATTATGCTGTGTGAGAGCTGCCCTGGTATTAATAAATTAATAAATCAGTGTTCTGAGCGGAAAGTATGTCTGGTGCTTGGGTGTCCTAGCAGAATTTTACAATGCATCAGAAAAGGGTTTCTTTGTTTCAGACATGGCATATCTTTAACAATTGGAAAAATATAGATTCTATATAATCAAGTGATTGTAACTTTTACCATATACAGATAAGCTACAGTAAAGTAATATACTGATACGTTTTTAGTTTGAGTTTGGACTTTGCTGTGTGAGAGAGAGATCTCAATGAGGTCCACTCCCCCACTAACCCCGAGCTCCGCCCTTGAGCACCGGCAAGAATTTTAAACAACTTTCACCCCTGGGTTCAACGGTTGCTGCTAACTAATCACATTCACAGATAAAGTACATATGTTACACAAAGATTACCTTATCAAAAATGTTATTTGGTATAGTTGTTACTGCCCAATGTTAATGTTGTTGGCCTACATTTTTTCTTTACCCATGCACCCACTAAGATCTTTAGAAATTTTTGTTTGATAACATATATATTATTGGATAACTTATAATTTTTTACAGATTTGAAAATATTTATGATAACTCAAAGCCTAAGAGATGACAGTGAGGGGCATTGTTTCATCCCACTCCATCACACAACTTGTGGGTAACCAGCACAGGCCCATGCCATAATTGTCCCTTTTTCCCTTGTTTTATTCTTTATGGCTAAGAGAAAACTGCATGATCAAAGTCCAAATGATCTTAAGCTAAGTTTAGTTTAAAAGGGGACTGTACAAAAAACAGACCTAAATTCAACTAAGCAACTCTGGGATATTTTGAAACAAGATTTGCATCATGGATGTAAAGCCCACTGATCCGCAGCAGCTGCATAATGTTTTCAAGTCAACGTGGACAAAAATCTATACAGTAGGTTTCTGATACCTCGTTGGATCAATGTTTTTTTTGAATAACAATATATATCTCTTTTATCTCAATTTAAAGTTTTTATAATTGTATGTAACAAAGATTTCTATTCCATAACATTTACTTTAGCTTGAGACTACAACATTTAAGTACTGTTAGTAATTTGACTCACTATCATCTTGACTGGGTCTTTTTCAATTGGTTATTTTTTCTTACTTTTACTAACTAGTTTACCCTGTTGAATATTTTAAAATGTTAAGGTCATTTAAATAATTGCTGAAACTAAAACTGATCAAAGTTCTTTTGCACAATAGATTTTACTATATTGTACTATTATTTCTAGATAAATACTACTAATTTGATCACCTTAGCTATGTTCTTAGTATACCAAAAGTCTCAGTAGTATAATGGAATATGTATGTAACATGCAAAGATAAATATTATTTTACTTGCAGCTTCTCCTAAAAGTAAAAAAAAAAAGAGTCTGAAAGCAGATTTCAAGATTTAAATGCAATTTTGTGATGCTGATATGGTGAATGACAAAGCAAGAGATTTGAAGATAAGGAAGAAAAGCTGTGCTCCACTGGGCTTTAGCCTGGTTTAGCCCATCTTTTTTATCAGTTTGAAAACATTGTCAGTAATTTCAGCAACTTAACAAAAAAAAACTGTCTGCAGCTAGTTGCAAAATGCAGCTTTGTGTGCACGACTATCATAAAAGGGTTACCTCAAAGATAAAGATGATGACAGTGTAAAAGCTAAAACTGTCGGGTATCTGGACAGAGATCATAAGTTGTCTCCTAAAGGGCTGTTTTCTGTATCTATAGAACCTCTTAAACCGCACTCCAGCAAGAAACTTGCTACAATGAACTATCCATTAAGGACCTTTTTATTTGTAATTTGCATTAAAATGGTCTCTCAAGATCACTGGGGTATCTGTGTATTTCTACTTTTCAGGTCAGAATGAAGACTTAAAGGGATGTAGCATAAATCTGTGACATAAGCACATGCCCATTGTTTGTCAGGCATTTGGCCTATACCTAATAATATCCAGCAAGACGTGTTTTCTGTCTTTCTTTTCTTTCTAATTCTGTGCTTTGTTCCATTCGTCTTTATTATGTTATTTAGTGGATCTGATTGTGCTGCTCTACGTATTTTCACATTACTCAGAAAATGTAAGATGTAATGGTGAGATACTTTTACTTTAGAATGTACTCATTACACACACCAATCTTAGGCTTAATTCTCAAAACTGTTTCTGCAATTTTGACTAGCTCCCAAGATGTTTAACTCATCACAGGTAATAAAAAACCTTTGTTGATTATGAATTTATTCCTGATCTAAAAGGAGCTTGTCAAAGCTGTTCCCCTATAAAACTTGTTTTCGATAAATCTCAATTGACAAAAACAGTCATTAACAGTGAAATTACAAACATTTTTACATTTGGTGTACTTTGAAAAAATAAATAAACAGAAGAAAAATTACTTTCAGGCTCTTTTGCGATTCAGCTGCTAAGAGGGCTCTTCAATAAAAGTCCTTCATAGATTTAAAAAGTACACACTAATCAAAAATATCAAAATCTAACCCAGTTGCAGACACAAGATTTACTGCAGAATTTACAACTTCTCCCGACACAAAGTTGATTGTCGATCCAACAGTATTAAATTCACAAATTTGTAATTCACAATGTCAAAGTTATCTTTATAAAATAGTTCTTCAGAAATTACAATTTTAGTTTTATCAACTCTTGGTCTCTAGCTTGAGGGCTATTAACCTAACAGCATAAAGTACCACTGATCTTATTACAGATATATTTTTTTCATTCTCTGATTTATTTCGAGGAAACACTGAATTCATATTGTCCAGTGGATTTTATACTATGCTCTTAAGTGTGTGATGTGGTTAATAAGTTAATGTAGTATCATCCTTCCTTTTCTTTCACACCTACCCAGTTCATGATGTGTCACAGGGCTATTGGTCCCCATCCTGAGCTGTAATTAAATGAGAGGTAGGGCAGACCCCGGACAAGCCGTGAGTCTTTCACAGAGTAATACAGAAACACAAGACAGACAACCATGTATGTGTGCACATCTAGGGGCCGTATAAATCCAGTTCACAAGGACCAATGTCTTGCATGTGCCTGTGCTTCAGCTCAGCAGATTTATCGGTTCAACAGATTTTTTTTCTAATGTTAATAAATTTTTCTAAATACTAGGTGGACACTTCACTGTTAAACTAGAATCCTCTGCATGGGATAATCTTGTTATGCAAGGGACGCAATCATTAGAATGTATCCTTTAACATTGTAATTATTTGTAACCAAAACCATGGTTGTTCAGCTGTGTAAAAGAAAGCATACAAGGTTAATAATCTTTTTTCTATTTTTGAGTGCCTTTTCAGTCTACTCAATTACCAATATTACTAAGCTAATACTACTTATTTTATTATTTACTTGGGTGTCTTATATTTTGATGCGAGGAGAATACAACATGATCTCAACTATTCTTGAAAAAGGGTTGTTTAAGACTTGTTAAAGTTTATTAGCTATCATGATGAAAAAAAGGTAAAAAAAAAAAAAAACACATCTCTTTTTAAATGACACTACAGTACAAACAAATACAGTTATTTCTGATGGCACAGTTGAAGTAACTAAAAAATGTTACCAGCTATAAAAATGAAACCTTTAAAAGGATTCCTTGTTTAAATAATAAATAAAGAAAAATTTGTCACAAACAACTTCTGTGCCTATTCCCAAGGCAAAAGAACATTGCGAATTGTATAACAATGATCCCAGAAAGGTTGAATTTAGATAGAACGGGAGCCTTTTAAAAAAAATTTTAAAATATAAAAATATCATATATACCTAAAACGGACACAACTTGATGTTCTATAAAACCCTTAATTCTTCAAGTCTACTCCCAAAAGACACCTGCTTCTGAAACATGAGAGAAAACTAGTGTGGCAGCAGGTTTAACTAATTTCCGTACAGAAGTTAAAAAACATTTTTGAGCAAATTTAATGAGCAAATAACGTCTGGATATAGATTCCAAACTCAATCATTCCTTTTCTCATAGAAACTATAGTTAATAAGGTTTTAATTTAAAACTAATGTGTGTATCAGCATGTTTAACAATCTGAGAGAAGAGTATGTTGCTGCAACATCTGGGTATAATATACAATCTAATAGAAACAGATTTTGTGTTTGTATAAACAAGCTGCTTGTTAATTCTCGTCAAGTTACAGAGTCTAAAATCCCCCCCAAAAATATTCTCATTATATAAATTTTATACATTCATTCAAAAATAGGAAAAAATAGAGCTAAGTTCTTCAAAACCTGAACGTTTGGGATTCAAATGATACATAAATGACTAAATCAATTATTTATTTTACCTTTTTTTTTTTCTAAAAGAATCTTTTAAACTGAATTTTATATTTGGCTGTATAAAGAAAGAAGTTAGATTCAAGTCAAAAATACACAAACAGGCACATGTCATTTTGTCACAGTAAATCATTCTGCCAGTAACCCTCATATCTCTATTCCTTCAGAAACAGTGAGAAAAAGATTTAATTACCACACATGCACACAGCCATAGGTAAAAACATGAAGCTAGATTAAATTATCTCTCAGACCCACACACACATAAATACAGCAGGGGGTGGTAAACCTTAATTGCAGCAACATGATGCTGAACTGAAAATAAAACCATGATCCAAAACATCAGGAGGTTGGACTCATATTATCTGAATAAAAACAATAGCAGACACACCACAAAACCAACACACACGCAAATGTTTTTGTTAGGGGTTTTGTCAATTAATCAGCAATTTAAATTCATGTCTTTACTTTAGCTCTCCTTTATGAGATAAACTGAATAGTTTTTGTTCGATTTTTTTGTTTTGTTTTCGTTTTTATTTATTTGTCTGTGAATGCTTCAATTTTCAACTTTTTAGCAGAATTCTTTATTAATAAATCACCCTGGTTTACATAACATCCCAACTTTACTGAGCATTTCATTTACAGCATGCAAAACAGTTTTATAATGCAATGTACCTATTGGTGATTTTAAGATAGATATTTTTTGGTAAAAGCAAGTCCAGATTTTACAAAAATACAAAAATTTATACTAATGATGAAACAAACATTCTGTTTTAACAAATAGGACTTGCACAATTTATTTTACCGTTTGATTTGCAAAATAACTGAAAAACACAACAATGGCCTTGCAGTAATTAAAGTGGAGAAGAATTATAATTATTTACCCTTTCTACATATTTATTTAGATTTGTTGTTCTGCTTGTAATTTTATTTTATTTTTTGCATGCTTTGAGGCTTAGATCACTTTCTACAACACCACCAGAGAGGTCCATGGAGGTCCATGGTGAACCAAGACACAAATCCAAGTACCCGGCTCTAGTGCTTCTTACACTGCTGGAGGGGTTAAAGATGTCCCGGACTGGTGACGAGGATCGGAACAAAGCGAGTATGTCACTGCAGGCATAAATTGCTTATTTTTCTGTCTCTGAGACTTTTGTGGCCAATGTCTTTTTAGCATTTCCATATTTTTATTGTGCTCTTCTTGCTGTCTTTTTGGCTTTTTAGAATTTCCAGCTTTCAGCTAAATGGCATTATTAAACAACACTGACTGAAGTTAAATGTTAGAAAATAACTAGGCCCTACCATTATTTATTCAATTAAATCAAAGGAGATTGTATCTGTGAACTCCGAGTTTGCGTCAATATAAAATCTGTTATATATTGAATTTTAAGAAATACTCATTGAATGCAGAGACGGTAGTTATTAATAGCTAAACAGTTGTGTATTGCTATCCTTTTGAGGACATTCAGGGTCTTGATATGGCCTAAAGTAAAAAGTGGATTTTTCCTATTCTGGAAGTTATTGAACTGCGCGAGTTCCAATGTAAATACCAAGGTATTTTTCTTTCACAAGTGGAGCATTACGGCTTACCCTACAATGCTTAATTTATATATATATATATATATATATATATATTTTTTTTTTTTTTATTTATTTTTTTTTTGTAAGGGAAACAAAGACAGAAGTAAAAAGGAGAAAATGGAGGTAGCGCATTAGAGGAAGGTTTAAACTGGATGAGGGAGATAAAAATAGAGGGGAGAGAAAATGGTACAGCAGATGGAAAATAACACTTCAGAAATCCGCTTCTGCATCTGAAGAAAATGAGGGAAAAAAAGATGATAAATAATGACTCCAACATCACTGAAAAATTATGTAATTAAACACCTACAGATTGCTGATCTGGACAAGACAAACAAAATTCCCTTACTGTGTATATAAATATATATATATATAAACACACCATGGAAATTGGTTTATATTAGAACAATGTCTCAAATTAGATCTTGTTCATTGCACGCACTTTCCAACATTGAAGAAAGAAATAGGTAGACAGAGAGAGACAAAGAGCAATACATGATATAATCCCCTAAGGAGCATGATTTAGACGATGTGGTAAAATAAATCTCTGAATAGATGGTGCGAGTCTGTCTCTGATGATTATTAGTCTGTGGCCTTTCTCTCTAATTTAATACAAAGTTTTAAGTTCTGAGACAAAAACAACAAAGGTGTAAATTCCCAAACTTGTAACGTTTATTGTTTTAATGCTAGTAAAAAAAACAGATAGAAACAAAACAACAACAAATGTTTCAAATAAAACATTGTCTCTTTTGAAAACCTAGCTGGAAAACAACATGAGCACAGGGAGTACAAATAAAACAGCTTGAATTGCTCAAATTAGCCAGCAGATGTAAAGTCAGCTAATGTATATGAGCAAAGTTGTCTGACCTGCTAAACTGCAGAGAGAGGGCAGAGGACCTAACATATCCATTATTTATTTCCATTATTGTCCTAACTACCTTATTATGCATGACACCTTTTTTTCCACACAAGTGATGCAGAACGACAGCGTGGATAATGATCTACTGAATAACAAAAATCGCAACGTCACATGTCTCATCCAGCAAAGCGTTCAACAAGCAGTGCAGTCTCCGCTGCAGCAGCTCTCCCTTGTGGAATGCATTTTCCTGGCATGGTTAAGCTACAGTGGACATCTTTGACGGCACATTAAATGTGTTGAGTGAGAAAATATGTTCAATCTTCCAGGTAGATAATAGCTGCATCTACAGGGAACAAAAGGAAATTGGTTTGATAAGCCTTAGAGCGATGTAAACTGAATCCCAAAGCAGCTGCTGGTACTAAATCTCAATCTAGCAAGAGAGCCACTGAGGCCAAAGACTTGATTTTTCCACAGTCAAAACACTAAATAATGGAAGTTCTTGTAAAAGAGGTGCAGAAGATATTTAAACCATGTAAAGCAGTTCACCAAGCTGATCAGAACATCATCATCATTATATAGAACAAATGTTACTTGCTTTTTTTAAGTAATTAATTTTTGTTTGTCGTCTACTTTATGTTGTGTGTACATTTTTCTTTTGTTAAGAAAGAGCATATGCGTGTGGATATAGTTTTGCCCCAGTTAGGAGAAGGAATGGAACTGCTTGAAAAAGTTTGATGTTTAATTAATATGAATAAATTGATCACAATTATAAACAATATTAGGATTTTTTTAAACGTGTTAAGAATGCAAAAAGTACTGTTAAAGGCCACTGCAGGGTGTTTGTGGTTTACTGGGTGGTGTAGTTGGTTCAGTTCCAGCTTCTGCCTATCACATATTGATGAGTACCCCTGTTGCATATTGATGAACCCCGCCATATATATATATATATATATATATATATATATATATATATATATATATATATATATATATATATATATATATATATATATATATATA
>JAVLVB010000173.1:5144748-5181849 GCA_032876305.1 Orestias chungarensis | reverse complement strand
CTGCCTGCTGATTCCAGAGGAGTGCATGCTGCAAGTCAATGACTCGATGCAATCTGCTGGGGTTCCTTAGATTGGAAACTTTTTCAAATTGATTTGTTAGAATGTATCTTTGATTTTAATTGATTTTCTGTGAAGTGCCTTGAGACGACACCTGTTGTAAATTGGCGCTATATAAATAAACTGATTCTTGATTCTTGATATATGGCTACCGAAAAAGTGTCTGTATAAAAAAGATTTTGATTTTTAGAGAGGTAGGGGGTGAAAATGACTTAGGATACCCCTGGTTCACTTTTTGCAGACACTTTTTATAACCAAGCGTCATCATCACCTTTTATTTGAACCCAAATATTTGTATTCATTCTTCAGGATTGAAGAATTTTTTTAAATTATTTTCAGTTTGCTAATGTCTTTTTATACTGTTCAGTTTGAACTGTGAAATAATAAGTTTCTTCTAAAGAACAGAATCGTTTACCCCAGACAACTAACCTTCGAAATACACCCAGAGTCTGAGACTGGCTCTTGTTATTAAAATGATTTGCCTAATGATAAAAATATTTCCTAGGTCTTCACAGTGGAAGGATGCCTTTGAATAAACTCTCACAACAGAACTGATGGACGTTTTTACAGATGACAAAAAATCCAAAACGAATACATTTAGAAGCAAAGGAGCTACCAGCTGTCCTTGATAAACGTACAAATACTGTCTCCATACCTACTAGCCAGGAGAATGTTTTATACCCCCTTTAACAGGTTTTGTCTCAATCCTTTTGTACTGTAGGCCCGATGAGCGGCAGCTGCCCTGACTTACATGAAGACATACATGACGCTTCTTGTCATACATGTGGTACTTAATTTAATTTATTGGTTTTACAAAACTGAGCGTCGGGCCGCTGGCCACTAGACATCCCTCCCGCAGGTGTTTCCTCCAGGTAAAGAAAACTTAAACGCGTTTCTGACGTAAACACTAATGGTCTGCGTTCGGCTAGTTTTGACCGACGCCAGGGCCCCGGATGTGTGGTACAAAAAATTAAATTGAAAAACTGAATCTGAATGTACAGAAGATAAACTGAAAAGAGAATGAATTAAGGAGCTGAATTTTTAAATAAAATTAAATACAGTTTTGATTTTATTGTCATACAAATTCAAACCAACAGATTTAATTTCAGATAAGTCTATCAGGATTCAGATTTTAAAAGCAATTATTCAAAATGATCAATTCAGGTTAAAAATGGATGATTCAATTTCAGATATGGAAAATTCAATTTCAATTGGTAGTGGAACATGGTGCAAAGTTAATAATGCATTGAAAGAACAGATTGTTTTATCATGTTTTGAAATTATCTATTAGAACCAGAAAGACGTGTACCAATGTCTAAAACAAAATGTAGTTCCAATTTTGATGTAGGGTTTAAAATATATCAATCCACAAGGACAACAAAGAATAATTCTGAACCAGGGAACCAGGGTTCTGTTAAGCCATTGAGGCACTGCACTTACATTGATTAGGTCAACTTGTCTGCTTGTCCTCTACTTCAATTCAAAGTACCTTCATCCTGCGACGAAACATTTACGATATACTGGGAGTTGTTTCCTGCATGATAACAAAGCTTTCATACATGAGCATAAGGGGTCAGTGAGTGGTTTGATAAGTTTAAAAATGATGAGTCAGATCATGTGGCCTTCATTGTAATAAGTCCTCAACAGAACATCTGGATTGTGTAAATTGTTGAACAAAGCTTTACAATAATATTGTTTGGAAATGAAATTAAGACACAGTTCTCGTTAATAAAGCCCCTTATCGGGAATTAACTAAATTATCAACAACTTTTTGTTTTGATTCTTTTTTTCTCTAGTTTGATCATGTATTTCAGAACAAAAATTTACAGATTGTTACTTATCTTAAAGCTGCAGGAGTTAACTAATTAACTAATAATTTAATGATAAATAAAATGCCAACTGCAGGGCTGCAGCTGAAAAAAAGGACACCTCACAAAACAAAGGTAAAAATAGATTTCAAGCCTGTTATGTTACCTTACAAAGAACTCAAACCAGAAAAAAAGAACAATATTTTAAAGCTTTGAGCTAATGCTTATTGTATAAATAGTGTTCAACTTTGTGAAACAGTGTTTACTATGCATTTAACTACCATTTTATTCAGCTCACATTTGTCTAAATATATTACTTTTTGATGGGAAGCCATTTACAAAAACTATTTTAATTTAGTTACTTTACTTTGTTATAAATAATTCTTAGGTTTATCTGTAAGATGGACATAAAGTTTATTTTAATATCAGTTCCTCAGAAAGACACATTCTGGCGTCCTTGTTTGTATTTAAACGACAGTGCAAAGTGATTTACTTAATAATAAAACCTAAAAACCTACTTTTCCATTTGTTTCATGCGTTTCGCATTGATCTTGTGATTTTTAAACTAATTATGCATTACAAAAGTTTAAATAATTCAACAAAAGCATTATTAAATATTATTATTATTATTAGTAGTAGTAGTAGTAGTAGTAGTAGTAGTAGTAGTAGTAACAGTAATCATTTTTAATCTAAAAACTACTGAAGGTAGATTTTAATAAATATTATTTTATGAATATAAATATAATTAAAATTTAAGCAACAACCTGGAAATATTACAGATAAAATGTTTCATATTCTATTTTTTGTATAAACTGCCTAGTGTAATGCTGGGCAACTATTGATGTTGTTGTTTCATAACCTCTTAGATTCATCCAGGCTTCCCCTGTTACCTGTCAAAGCCGAGGTGCTGTCTATAAACTATTATGCCAGTTTAATCACTTCAAATTCTGAGTGGCAGGATATTGTTATTAATAATAAAAAAAGGATGCGCAGCATATGAGCAGCAAAACTGACCGTAACCTTTTTTCATGCATCCAGCTGTGTCTTAAATTGGACACCATTAGCTATATCAAACAATGTACTTGTTACTCACAATGTATTTCTTCGCAGAAAAATAGAAGACCTTGAGTTACTTTTAACTATCACTGTCCCTCACAGTGGTCCTCGGTGTTAACTCATACTTGCCATTTTAATTCTATTCTATCCTGTTTCCTGTGCTCTCCACTCAACTAGAATGCATAAATGATGACTTGAGTTAAGTGGTTTTTTACAATGATGCAGGCTTATGCACTTAGATGCTTTGATGTGAATGATGAGGTGAACTATCTGCACTTGTGCCTGGTTGACTGTAGGACAATATGTAAAAACATTTATGCTTAAACGTTAAGAATATATTAAAAGAAAAACCTTTAAAATGTTTTTTCTTTTCTTACTGAATATCAAAATATATATATATTTTTTTATAAAACTAATGTTTGTAAGGTAATTTTCCATGCATTTTATGACACAGTCATTATCGGACCAATGTTTGCAAGAGTCAATTTATTAAGGATCTGATAAGATCCTGAATAAATCTGATGCCTCAATTTTCTTTACATTAATTTTTAACAGATATTTTCATATTTTTCATGGTTATGTATTGTTAAATTTATAAGGGATGGGGATTCTGTGGGTAAAGACACTCTGCATCATGCAGAGATGTCAGATTTCTATTGCTTAAAAACAGAACAAGGATCGCATAGCTGTGAAAAAAGAAGTAGATTGTGAAAATGAAGCCAAAACAAGAACAGAACAGTAGCAGAGAAGATTATGTATCACAGGACTGACCTTATGCACCCAGATGGATAAATGGTCAACTCAGACTAAACCTCTGTAAGCTCATTATATGTTTGAAATATATATATGTATATAAAGTATGTAAGACTGCAACACACCACATCAGACATCATACGGAGCAGTACGGGGGTCCCACAGGGGAGAGCACTGTCTCCGTTCCTGTTCACGCTCTACACCTCTGATTTCAGGTTTTGCTCACAGTCCTGCCACCTGCAGAAGTTCTAAGACGACTCTGCCATTATGGGCTGCATCAGCAGGGACCAGGAGGCCGAGTACAGGAGTGTGGGGGACAGGTTCGTGGAGTGGTGTGGGCTGAACCATCTGCAGCTTAACGTCGGGAGTACTAAGGAGCTGGTGGTGGACTTCAGGAAACAGTGGAACCGCCCAGACCCCGTCATCATCATTGGCTCAGCTGTGGACATAGTGGATGACTACAAATACCTCGGTGTCCACATACACAATAAACTGGACTGGTCTAAGAACACACACACTGTCTACAAAAAAGGTCAGAGTAGACTGTACTTTCTCAGGAGGCTCAGATCTTTCAACGTCTGCAGGACCATGCTGCAGATGTTCTACGACTCTGTGGTCGCCAGCGCCATCTTCTACGCTGTCGTGTGCTGGGGCAGCCGGCTGAGAACGGCTGACACCAACAGACTCAACAAGCTCATCGGGAGAGCTGGCTCTGTCCTGGGACTGGAACTGGAGTCTGTGGTGGAGGTGTCAGAGAGGAGGATGCTGAGGAAGCTGCTCAGCATCAAGGACAACACCTCCCACCCCCTACATGCCATGCTGACGGCCTGTCAGAGAACCTTCAGCCGGAGACTGAGACTACCGAGATTACCTGTGGCAATCAAACTGTTCAATTCCTCTTCCATCTGCAGGAGGGATAAATAGTAGTGTAGTTATTGTTATATGTTGATTGTGTACTGTACTGTGTTGTATGTGAGATGAGTGTATCGTGTTAATTCTTAATTGATACTCTGTAACCCTGGCAAAACAATTGCCTCCGGGATCATTAAAGTCCATCTTATCTTATCTTATAAAAGACATTGTACTTAGCAGCCATTCTTTACTTTTTCCCAACTAGCCTGTAATATAAAAACTAATAAAAGAACTTTAAAAATGCTTTAAAATTATTATTTCTTTATTTAAAAAGAAAGGAAATGAATGTATGTTAAAACATAAGTGCGGTTTAGTTTAAATCTGTGTAATTACCTACGGTCTCACCTGCAGCACAACCCATGGCACCCCAGTCCCAATGCATTTCTCTGCAGGACATGGATCTTTAATCTCTGTTAAGTGTTATGTCTAACATAATATATTGGATGCGCAATTTGTCTCAGTGCCAGAAGTAGTCCAGAAGCTGTGCACGTTGGACTGCATAGTCCAGGCATTCCTCAAGTCTGACTGTTTTATATAAAGCACGTTAAGAGTATTTAAAAAAAGAAGATAGTTAAGGAAAGTATTTAAGAGATATGTTACAAAATTCCACCAAAGTTGGTTTTATCTGGTAAATAATTGTAGAGATTGAAGGAACTTGAAAATGATTTACTTAAGATGGGTTATGTGGAGTTATTTTCAGCAATCCGTATGTTACCTTCAGTGGATGGTGAGCTATGCGGAATTCAGCAAACCCAAGCAGGCATTTATTTGGTATAAAACCCAGTGTTCAAGTTAATTCAATATCTAGTGAGCACGGGAGAAGTAATTATTCTTTCTAAGTTGTGTTTGGAAAACAGAACACAAAAAACAATAGCGGAAAGTGTAAGTGTTCATTTTGGTCTCTGTCCCACACTGACTAGCCTTTGGCTTAATTTAGATATTTCTTTATTCTTTTTGTTTTTATCAGAGATAACTCTCTCCATTATATACAGCTAACATCCTGACAACTGATATGGATTCTCTGTGAACCAAGTGAAATCTAGAGGCTGCTCAGATCACTTCCTGCTTTACTCACTGCTTTCATATCTGCTGTAATTCAACCTTAAAATGTCACCTTAAGAACTCAATGCACAGATCCACTTTAATTTACCAGCCTTAAACAATACATCTCACTATTTGTACTGTTTCTATGGGTTCTTTCATACTGGGACTTATTGTCATTTACATTCTTTACTGGTCCATTGTCTTTTCTGTTGTCTCACATACAGTATGTCTTCTTTATATAAAAAAATTTAAAGTGCTTTATTTAGCTTTTATATATTGTTTTATATTGTTTTTATGTTTTTTGCCACAACATTGGGATCCTCTGTGTGTCCAGTACATATACAGTATTGGCAATAAAAAACAGCTCGACTTGAGAATAAAAGCTACATTAAAAAACAGCAAACTGCTGTAAAAGCAGTGAAACATTACAACAAAGTCGATATATTACTTGTATTTAACCAAACATTTGTTAAACTAATGATCCACAATAAAATTTCCTTTTACAGTAAAAACCTGCCTTCGTATCAGCCTAATGTTTAATTAACAACTTATTTTTTTCTTTTTTAATTAATCCCAGTGAGAGTTTTTGGTTCTCACAAACATTTATGCACAATACACACAAAGAGGTTTAGAAGATATATGGGTTACGTCTTAATATAATAGGCATCGACAGTGCAAATTTATGAATGAAAATGAAACAAAAAGTGATTCTAGTTTTTTAAATGTGGCTTTATTAATAGTTTGTGTTAAAAAAATTGATCATCTTTCTCAATTGTAGGATTATCCCAATGTTGTTTGAAAAATGAAACCCAAAACCGAATCCTTTTATGGCTCATGGTTTGCCTCCCATGTTAAAAATGCATGTAAAGTAAATGGGTTGGGGATTTAATGAACAATCTGCTCAATCAATAAATCTTGGAAAGACAAAAAAACATTGTTCTTTAATTTGAATCTTTTTTTTTTGACAAGTTATTAAGCTATAGCTAAGAAGGGTATTATTTAATGTCAGAAAAACTGTTAATGACATTCGTGCTTCATTAGGTACAAGTGAATGACAAATTATAGCTGAGAGAAGTACTGAGCAAGAAAATGGCAGTGATTTGGTTAATACGTTAATTATTGTACTTGCACTGTATAACACACACACACACACACACATGCTTTACTTTGGAAACATATACAGGAAAAGATAGAATAACGTGAGAGAAATCCTATAACTGTTGTTCCTATTCTCCTTTCTCTTTCATGTACCTCATATTTACCAAAACTTATTTTCTGTATTTCTGTCTCTGATTTATTGACCTGTCTTTTTCTAATTATGGGTTTTAAATATATGACATCACATCCAGTCCATAAAACTTGTTTTAGTGACGATTGAGACGGCCCAAATATAGTTGGGCTTATGTTCAACACTAATACCATGTGAAGATTTTGAATATTATATTAACATTACCAATGCATATAAGTCTTTGTCCATCCCTGTCAAATACAGTTGCAGATATTTTAATTCTAACTGTATAAATGGTCAAATTTATACAAGCATTAACTGTCCGATACTGCTAATTTTTGTTTTAGAGATTCCTCATTGGAAAAACTGGTGGGAATTTGATTGTTTGCTTTTTTGTGTAAACTGCTCTAACTAAAGAGAAAAAAAATGAAAGCTTTCATCTTCAGAAAAAAAATAACATTTCATCAGGCATAGTACACCACTTAGCAATGAAAGAGCAGGGACAAATGTTTTGCCTACTTAAAATGTGTTTCTAAGCTCAAGGTTTTGAGGTTTGAATAACAACAACAATATAACCTAATAGGAAAACAAGAAATACAACATAATCTGAAAGCTGGCAACTAAAAATACTGAAGTTTAAGAATATGTTAAAGTACAGATTTTGTGTTGTGCTTATTACAAAAAAATTTAACTTGGAAAAAAAACTAGCTGTCATTAGGGGAAAAAAACGTGGAAATAATCTGTAAAAAAAGCATATTAGCATCTATTATAGTAGAAGTGGAGCACAGTATATCCATGTCCCAGTCTAGAGATTAGTTTAACAATTAGTGCAGTAATGTTAAAAATCACCATCATAGCGGGATGATGTGAGCTTAGCTGCACCAACAGTAGAAGAATAACCTTCTGCTAAAAAATTAATAAAATAGGCAATGACATGAACTAAAGCAAGCATACTGGACACAAACTGGGAACGATTAATATGATGTTTAGGCTGTTGCCTGGATATGTGACGGAAGGAGCTGTATGAGACAAAACTGGAACGTTTGAGATAGTTAGCTAAGAGTACATGCGACAGAGAGTGACCATTTGCTGTATATTTACATTATTCTTTTTTGTTGTTGTTGTTCTAATAAAAAACGTTTTTTATTGAAAATAAAATTTTAAAAGCATGTGAACTATTGGGAATGTTTTTTTGTTTTGTTTTTGTAGGCGCCAATGAGAGTAAAAAGAAGGGGAAAAAAAGGCACATACATCTGACTGTACTGGCAGTCTAAGAGTTGCCGCCTAATGTGTCTGTTTATAAATATGTTAAAGGTGATCATTTAAAAAAAAGAGTTAACAGAGTTAACACCTTCAGTTCTTGTACATGCCTTATTTTAGCCAACTGTGAAGGAACGTGGAGAGGAGGGGCTGTGCTGTGTTCTTTTCTCCCTTCACCTTGAAGGATTTTAATTAAAAGGAAACGGTTGACAGACAAATGTTACATTTTTAAAACTAACGTCCTTGATAATCTTTGTCTTCCAATGTTCAATTCAGTGAGAGTTTTATTTGTAGAATGCTTGGAGAACTAAGTGAGGACATATGTTCTTAGCCTAACCACCTAACTCCTTAAGCCTCTATGTTCCACAAAATGTCTCACTATCACTTTTACTCTCAGTGGTCACCAAGCATCACCGCCACTGTCAGCAAATTCAAAATGGTTTGATATTAAAAAGCTGCCCAGTTAATTATTTGGCACAGCACCATACAAAAACAAGCTGCCATTAAAACCCTCTGAACCCTGATTCCTTACCATCCCACTGAGTTAAAAACTGCTAAAATACACACTAAATGCAACTGAAGTGATGAAGAGAACCATATCAAGAGAACTGCAGCACAATATATATAAAAGCAGAAATCCTCAGTGAAAGCACAGGGATATTAGTCAATGTTTTCCCTCTACATTCAACACTTTTGTTTTTCTTTTCCATTTACAGATTCCTCACAGCATGCGCTTGATGTGTCGGAGGAACAAAGTTTAGAAAGAACCACTTGGATTAAATTCTATTTTTACTCTTTTCCACAGCAAGTTAAATAGATTGATAAGATTGATCGTAAGTGTATACCATAAGATCTATATGTTTTTGTGTGGAGACTGAAAATGGATAAGACAATGCACAACAGGATGGTAGAAATGTTAAAATATGCAGCAAGAAGATGAGAAGTGATTCTCTTTTTTTTGTCACACAAAGACGTGTGGATGAACTCTTGGCACATAGCCAGACAATTTCTGCCTGCTCCGGATCTCCTCTGCATGCTTTAGTCAAGGTCAGATAAAATGGGTGAACTCCCCCTTTAATGCCAGGTACATTAGTGGGAATTAAAGCTGATACAAGGACAAGAACATGAGTTATCTCTAAGTTTTCACCATTCCTCTTCTTTTTCATCCTGTCCTCAGCTTACAAATCCCCTTTTTTTATTCTTAGCTCCTTTACCTCCTTTCACAGATACACACACACACCAACCAGGCACACAGATCGTTTGTAGGTTTATATGGATGACAAATGTGCAGTATCTTTCCCTCTCTGCGTGTGCATTCTGATGCTGTGTGTGCAAATGTGCGAGGATGTCGAAGCAGTTAACAGTACCAGGCTAAGAATAGTTTTAGACTTACCTACTCCTCCCGTCCCCCTTTTCTCATTTGGATCCAAAGCTCCACATTTTACCACACATTCAAATCTCCTGTCTATTAATTTCCCAACTAGCTAAGGAGACTTTGTCCCTCTGAAAAAGAGACATGCAAACGTTGCTGCAAACAGATGCTGATATGATCGGGATTTCATGATAACCTTGTGCTTTTTAGTGACCTACTCCTGGCGATTGGTTTAGATGAAAATGGAGACAGGGGCTTGCCGGGATTTTTACAAAGAACTTCCATTATCAATACCTAAAGCTCAATTTAGTTCGTCTCCATCATCCACTGTCCGCTGTTCTAAAACTATGACAGTTACTTTGCTTCATGATTAAAGGGGCTCTTGCATATTTTATCTTAGCTTAGAGAAGTATACATGAACATTAGACACTACAGATAAAGACATTGACTGCAAAAAGTGTGTGTGCGTGTATGTGTGTGTGTGTGTGTGTGTGTGCGTAGAAATAAGTGTATGCTTATGGTTCTTTTAATATTCCCTTTCATTCTCTCCCTTCTTTCATGTGGAGAGTTTGTCAGTTTGTGCATCTGTAGGTCTAAGGTTTTTTTTTTTATCTGCCTTCCCCACATTTTACTATCCATCCAGTCTCATTCTGTAAGATTACTCCTCTTTCCTGTGTCTAGTCTTCTGTCCTTAACTTTCTATCTCTTTCACTTCCCTTATCGTGTCTCTTGCCAAGAGGGCAATTGCTCTCTCTACTCTATCAACACTCCCACAACACTGCTCATCGGCCCATTGAATCCCACCTGTAGAAATAATGAGTCGCAGGTTTAGAGGCGCAAACAATGGTTTCTGACAGAGTGTTATACTATATAATTTACTGACTTTTATATGTTCAGTCTTCCCACGGGCAGATCTATAGCGTAACATCTCAAATGTTCTGCCACAGAAGCAATTAAGAAACGCAGCAAAGCAGAGCAACATTTAAATCAAAACAGAGAATCCTAAAAGAGGACAATACCCAAACCCTAAAAGAACATTCCATGGGAGTTTTAAGACATACTTGGTAAAAATAAAGATAATAACCAATACACCTCTACATGCTTAGTACTGTTAAATTAGGATTCAAGATTTGAGTTCAAACCTTCCTAATACACCAGTAACATCTTGTCTTTATATGCCGCAGCTGTCTTATTTAAAGGGCTGTATCTATGCACCTGTCTGAAGTATTTAGCAAGGAAATATATTGCTCTAACTTTAAGCGTGTTATTGTATATTAAACAGATTTATGTGTTTAAAAAAGTGCAGGATGTTTCAGAAGGTTCAACGTGGGCTTGGACTTTAAAAAAAAAAATTGAAATTGAACAAAAAATATTATTTATTTATGTTAACCTGAATTTAAAATAAAGACAATACAAGTTTCTTGCAGTTTTTATACAGCTCCATCAGCTTTCATTGTTCAGTAAAATAGTTCAGTTAAAGTGAGATTTGATGGATGGTATTTGTGGACATTCCAAGACTTGTGAGCTGTGATCTGAAGCAGTTCATCTTAGTTCTGACCAAATGTTTAGGGTTATGGACCAGCTTGAGGGTGAATCTCTTCCAAAGTTTCAAGGGTTTTACAGCTTATCCTGCATTTAAATCAATTCATATTCCCATCAAATCTTGCAAGTTCCCTGTCCCTTCAACTCTTTTCAAATAACTCACGTACCATGAAGCTACCACCATTTATTTAGTAATCATGCTACTCTTTCATCGAGGTTATTGTTTCACTGCAAACCACTGTTGGTCCAAAAAGAATTTTCCACCTAATTGCAGTCCTCAATGCATTTTTCCATGTTTTGATTCCCAGACCATTACCTTCATGTCTTCTCCCTTTCTCTCTGCATATTTTGAAGTCAAACAACCACTTAAATAAAAGGTTAGGATAGAAGATTCAATTTTCCCAACTCTAGCATTTGGGGGTCGGGGTCTGGCGCTCTCAACGCTTTAGATGCCCAAAACGCCCCAAACGCTCCGGTCTCGACGCACGTAACGTGCCGCAAGACTTTTTGACGCTCCAAGACACGTGTTTACATAGATTTTGCGTGTAAACTGGATGCTCTTGATGCTACCGACCCTTTTGGTGTGAACGCAGCATTAGCCTCCTGGCAGCTTCTCAGATTTATGCTTTTCTTCTTTGAAGTTTTGTACTCCTTCCATTATCAGACCAATTATTTACGCTATTTACGCTAGCCAAGCCTTAAACTTTCTCACAACTACTTTTGTGTTCTGGCTTTTATGTTATTTGTTTTTTCTCACAGTTTTTCTCTGAAGAACATCTGAGACCTTTATTAGTCGTTTATAAATTAAAAGCAAATTTCTTTTAAGCTAGATCATAAGTATGTGAGGTATTCCAGTAGTACGTAATTCACTGTGCCCTCCTGAACCAGTGTGCTGAGGTGGTGAACAGTGATGACTCTGATTAACTTTCTCAGGGCATCTTCCTAATATCGGTGTCACATACAAAGGCAGCTCCCTAGAGAAACTGATGCAAATTCAGATAACCTTCTATGCCTGCAAAAGCAGTGTTTTGGGGCAATTTTGTGTAACAGCTTTTTTGCTAATGCTGATATGTCAGTGGAAAACGCTTTTTTTTCTATCTTTATTTTTCTATTTCATTCTTAAAAAGCTTCCTCTAGACTTATGAATGTATTGTGTGTAATAGTAGTGTATGACTCCACTAGTATATTTTTTCTAAACCTTGTCTCAGTTTTTTGATATTTAAGTCCACTTCTACAGTTTCTACCAGACTCATAATGGTTTAAATGTAAACAACAACAAAAAAACATTTTATGAAATATTTCGTCATGGTATATCATTGAGACATGTCCCTGTTTTTTGTAGTGTGGATGAAGGGTGTAAAGTTAATTGATCTTCTACATCAATAAAGGGTACATACCATTAGCTACAGCTTTGCATTGATGTTGTGTCTGTTTATTATTTACTCATTTAATCTTTTGGAAAAGTGAGTAAATCATCTATGCAGACAGGGCAGATGTTTGCTGCACAGGGTCATTATGTTTATGACTATAATTCTATAGAAATGTCCCAAAACATTTGGGGCAGTTCAACTAAGCTAGTGTTTTATGTATTTTATTTGCTACCTTTTTTTAGTGTTTTTCGAAGGTTAAAGTTACACATAAGTCTATTCCTTTAAAACCCAAAGGTAAAATGTAACGGTGTGATAATAATATAAAAATAAATCATGGAATTTTATTTTTATATTGTATCCAATTTTTTGAAAGCTAAACAACAAAATGTATTCAGCTTCTAACTTAACAAGATTTGGCTCAACTTGTTCTAGGGTAACATGGAGGTTTCCACATGTTTCGGTTATTTAAAGTATAATTGACTTCAGATGTTTTTACTTATGTGGAAAAAGTGTGTCAGTACTAACTACAAACAACAAATAGGATTAAAACCTGTAATCCATTTATTCAAAGCTCCACCTTGAAGCTGCGGTCCTTGGCTGAAAATAATTCAATTGTGATTAATGTGACCAACCATGTTTCTACGTATAAACTGTAATGACTCATTTTAAGAGGTATGCAGATGGATTCATATTTGAGGGCTGAGATGTTTCATTCTTTCATTGGTGAAGTTTTTATTTTTTTATTTTATATCTATCCAAAGTTTTTTGTTTTTTTTAATAAACTTTATGTTAAGGGTTTTGTGTATTTGCTAATGAAACTCAAATGTTATTTACCAATCAGGCGTAACACTATGGCCAGTGACAGTTAAAGTAAATACCATTGATAATCTTCTTCAAAGATCTTCTGAAGTATTTCAGTTAATTTAGGAACTGAATTTTGGGTTTGGATTAGATGTCATAATTGGTAAAAACAAATAACTCACATGGGAGGCACACAAAGTACATTTCACAGAAAAAACAAACAAATATATTCCGATAGTTAGAAATTGGATGGATTCTGTAACCCTTCAGTGAAAGTAAATGCAACAGTTGCTTGACTAGAGTCCGCTTTGACTTTAACTGCTAATGGAGCATGAAAAAATACTTAGCTTCCAACGCAAATATGACAGGTGGAACAAACATCTCGACAACACATTGATGGAAGTGGATTTTGCAGCACCTTAATGTACGTGACCAAAATCGAAGCCACTGCTTTATGCGGGCATTTTTTTTTTCATAGATTTATTCTAATTTCTTCTCTTTTATTTTTTTATATGCCAATGATGCAAGCGGATGATAACACCGCTTTCACAAATATTTACAGCAGTAGACTGCAGTTAGAGATGAGGTTTATTTACAGTCACCAGCAGGAATAATCCCAAAGGGAAGAATTCAAATCAAAGTATCAATTCAAAGTATTTACATGCAATCACATGTACTATATTCAAACGCTCTTCTACACAGATTTACCCAAAGCACTCTTTAGAAATTACTGATGGCGCAAAGTTAATAATTTTTTTTTTAAGACATATTTGAATATTGCAGCTTCTGTAATAGCAAAGCAGGCAACGCACAACTGTTGGGTCACGGACATGTTCCCTGAGCTGGTGGGTTCTAGTGTGGAAAAATCAAAGAGCAAAAGGAATTTATGAAGAACATTTGCACACAAATACAGGCACACATTTCAAGCAGAACTGAAGCACACAAATACCCATTTCAGGTAAATATGCACAGATGCAGACCTACAGCCGTTTTTCTTGTAACAGTAGGATGCAGCTCTGTACGGAACTCAAGTTCTCAAACATTTGTGAATGCACGCTCAGGTCAGGGCCATTCTCTCGAGACACATACATGATCTCAATTCTGCACACAAACAGAGGGATAAAGAAAGAGACCACAGACGCAAGTCGCAAGGTTTAAACAAATCGTTACGACTGTAGCATGTACTGAAATTGTATACTCAAAGGTTACATTATGTCTTCTTCTTTTGTACTTCACAGATGCGAGTAACAGGCAACACATCTTGGAAGAAGAGTAATGCAAAGGTCAGAAATAACACACAGCATCAAGATGCTAATCTCCCTTACTCTTTGAAAACTATTAATCAAACAAATGGCAGCTGATTCACATCTTTTCTCTGACAGTTTTCAAAGAAAATTACATTTTAGCTGTTGCCTTTCCAAATTTTTTATGGATAACAATCAAAAACTACTTTTGTGCAGCTCCTCTGTTATTAAACACCCATTTCTCTCAGGTTACCGGGGGGGGGGGGTCAACTTTCTCTTGGGCGAGTTCAAAGGAATGAAAAGATGGAACATTTTGTCTTTACTGTTTCAAATTCCTGAACGAAAGGTCTGCCTAAAAATCCTTCATGGCTACACAAAACTCTCTCGACTTAAGAGAATAATATAGTTTAACTGATTGCACAATTCAATAAACACTTTCAGTGCAAGGTCTTTAAAGCATAATTTGTCATTCAATCCCTGAGAGAAAAGACAAAAACAATGTTACATTACATAATCACAGAAACTCAATTTTACATATATATCCAAGCTATTTGTAATAAATGGTGATCAACAACAATGAAAGAAAGTAGTAATGATTTACAACTCGCAGCCAGCAGCTCTCCTATCTTCACCAGTCCAACTCCCACACAAAGCTTTGTGGTTTTAGCACCCTTTTTGGGAACAGTTCTGCCTTCCATAAATGATGCAGGGAGATAAATAATAAATAAAAAAGAAGATGATGACTACTCCACAAACTCTTTCATATGACACAAAGCTGATGTAGAGTGCTTAGTGTGACAACTTAGCTACTCTGCTGCTTTAATTAGTGACTTTTCAGACCCATTTTCCGACTTATTTTCCATAAAACGACTAGTACCTGTTTTTTTATGTTTTTTTATATGGTTTGGGTAATATTGCTTGCAACACTTGTATTGTCTAATTGCTCAGCAAGTGCTGCCGTGACCCGTTCCCACTTATGCTTCCTTGTAGCACTGTAGACAGTTTGTTAGTCTCATAGTATGCTGCTTTGAGCAGACTGTCGACTCATAAGGACACACAGTGGCAGCCCTTGTCTCTGCCACAAGGACAAGTGTTCAATCCGTGCCTGGCAGTGAAGAAATGGCTCTAAACTCTCCGGTTCAATTGTTAATCCCACTAGTAGAAAGCGTGGGATACATGGGAAATGATATGAGGCACTATGAAATCTCGATCGTCCACAGACAATGCTTGTATATCACAATAGTGCTGCTCACCGTTGCCACAATACCCACATTCGAATATTCGTAATGCAATGTTTATTTATTTATTTTTTACCCCCCTAGTCCGTACCTACAAATCAGCTACCCATCAGCATCAATATTAGGCATTTTCAATTTCTTTAATTGATTAGGACTACAGTTACTGTGTCCTTATGTCCACAAAAACATTTACACATGACTTAATGGAATAGCAAAATTACAAAAATCACTTCTAAACTAGAGCTAAAACTGATAATCATGAATAGCAAACTCAAAGAAAACACTTTTGCTGTATGTGTAATTAATCTCACTATAACTTTCAAAATGTTACTTAACCAACAGGAAATACCGAAGCAAAATTTTAAAAGAAAAATATATTCAAATTCCTTCATCTAATATTATTACAATAATAAAATATACTGTTCTTTCATTAGTTTTAAAAAGTATATGGTGTTTTTTATAGTAATTGCTTAAAAAAAAACGTTTGTTGTGTACAAACATTTTTTAGAACAGCGTTTTCAATCTTCACTCAAAATAAATATTTCACAATAGTAATTTTGCTATGCAAATTTAAAACTAATAAGCGACTACACATATTTTTTTATATCACTGCTTAAAATATATGCCTTTATCTCACAAATACAATGTGCATGGGTTTTGTTAAGCGTTTAAAACATGAAAACATCCGTTACATTTTGACCGTTTCCACTTGGACACATTGTTTTTTCATCATCTTTCAATTCTGTTCGAAGCCTTGCACTGAGCTCCCATCAGGCACATCGCCCTCCCTCTCTCTCTCACACACATACTGTTAACACAACAGATTTTTACATTACATTTAAGTTGCAAAAATGTTTGAAGTCACATAAAAATGTATCTAGCAAAGGACATTCAGAATTTTCATATCAATAACCAACATAGGCAGAAAGTTTATTAAAAAAAAAAGTCTATTGTTAATTCTCTGTCCATCTTTTACAGCCTACCAATCTGACTTTCCCCTCACACACTGTCAATCTTTTCAACCATCTGTCTCCACCACCTTACTGCTACGCAGCCGGTCCCAGACTGTTGAGTCACTCCTTTAGGGGTGAGGCGGAGTGTGCAGAACAATCCCTCTGTCTCTGGCCTATTAGCCGTCTTTTGATAGAGCTGCAGATATTGATTAAAACGTCTGAGAGCTTGTCCCTTTGGGGCCGCAAGCTTAATTCAACCCTCTCCTTTCACTCTTCGGGCTCACTCTTCCTCTACATATCTGTCTTTCTGCCAGATCACTGACTGGCAAGTTGTAAATGTTGCCGTTTCCTCTTACTGTCCAACATAGAGCATTGAAAGAATCAGATGTGAGTGAAAGGGCCTGGAAAAAACAATCAATATTGACTCTGTTTGGATTTCTTTCTTTCTTTGGGTCTATAGAGCACAAATGTCATCCTCTGCAGAAGCAATATTCTTGTAAATGCAACATTTTATGCGGACAGTTATTTACATAGCAGGCTGAACTACTTAAGTGTTTAAAACTTACTAAAGTATTAGATAGGGTGAACTTGCTTATTCTTCTCTACCAGCATACAATACAAAAATTTATTAATATAAAAGGGTAATATAAAAACCGTATCCGTGTCGCAACAAATATTCCTATCCCGAGTCACTTCAATTCAACAGCTGGGTCTTGTGGAGGTGACAGGATGAGACGGCTGTGCAACCTCTTCGTCTGCACATCTCAAAGATCTTTTGTAGGCTTAAGGTCTGAGCCCTGCGAATGGCTAGTGCATGTGTGAAAATTAAGTCTCATTCCCCTTGACGCACTCTTTCGTGATTTGAGGCCGATGAATCCTGGCATTGTCATCTTCAAATATGCCATCGGAGAAGAAGAAATTCACCTATGGAAAAACCTGGTCATTAATTATACTCAGGTAGTCAGCTGAGCTCATTCTTTGAGCACACAATGTTGCTGGAGATAGACATGACCAACATCAGCAACCCCCAGATCATAGCACTGCTCTTGCAGGCTCGTGCAGTTGGTGCTCGGCATGATAGGTGCATAACTACAACCGCCTTCTTCAAATATTGACTGACCCATCAATCTATAAACTTGTATACTCAGGTGTCCTACCTTTAAGCTTTGTAGAAATGTATCTATTCAGTGGTTTTCTTAAAACTGCATTGCTGTTAGGTACTATCTGCTGAGTTTTATGTGTAGTCTATGGGAGTGTATCAGGAAATGCTCCTTGTTTCATTATTGAAAATCATTTCTGATGCGTTTAATTGCTAATTGGTTTCATTTCACCAAAAGTTCAAGTAATATGTTATCACAATTAGTTAAAATAATGTTTTTTTTTCATGGAACATGTTATTAATATTGTTTTTGGTTAATACTTTACACAATTTTTATAGTTCTGGTAACATTCTTAGATGTTTTATTTGCTTGATTTAAATTTATAATTTCACCTTTATGTAATGGAGAAACAGATTTTCCATGAACAGAGGGCTGTCTTCCAAAATGGTTGTTTAAGAAATTATGAGTTATTTTGTTTGTTGAATCTAGGAGTGAACTTTTTGTATCAGATGCAATAATTATGTTATTATAGAATGTTGTAATATTGTTTAGAATACTACATAACCGATTACTATGAAATAATGACATTATTGACAGCACAAAGCCAGTGTTTAGGAAGAGACTCCTTGAATGAAACTGAAGTTTCAACAAAATTGCCTTAACTGAAGATTAGTGGTTTGCCTGGCCTTTCCTGATTTATGATGTTATGTTCATTGAGCTTTACGCAATATTTTTTTTAACACATATTTCTGCTTTGCAAATATACTTTTCCCCAGATTTTAGGCATGGCTTGAGTCGCTAAAGACAGTTTAAACTTTTAACTGCATTTGAGCAACTGAACAAAGAGCAAATCTAAAACTGCTGTCGTCCACAATTCCTATGGTAGTATCACAAACAAACCTGGACACCAGGTCTGGATCCCATCTTGTGCTTCTTCCATCTAGGATTCCCCAGGAGGCAATAAGGTGAGCAGCAGAGACACAGAGGCACATAACTCCCACTGAAACTGCGATAGAGCTGTCACAGTAATCCACCACTGACTCCTTCATCAACCTTGATGCATCTTAGGGACAGCAGAGATGACTGAGTTTTTGTAGAGATCAATAGAGAAAAATATATTAAAAATGCTAATGTTACAACACACAGAAGTAAAATCTTCATTATAGGCAAGGCTTAAAGATGTTAACTTAATAACACGGTTGGCAGTATTTAATGGTTTTTTTTTACTTTTTAAAGCCATTTTAAAAGCTGGACGTTGTCTCAGTTGGTTTAAATGAAAAACCTTTGCTTGGTAATCTAATACTGTTCTGAAAAAAAATCTTAGCTAAGCTACGGGAAAAGCAAAAAGCGTAATGCTTAACACACATAAATAATTAGTTAACGTCCACTTTTAAGACTCCCAAAGCCACTTCACACAGAGGCTATGCACTAATTACATTTACTATTAAATTTAGCTCACCGTTTGTAGACTTATAGACTTGTGTTGCTCTTCTACCACCGTGGACAAATTATATTACGACCAAAATCACAATATGTTTCAGATAAGCAAACGTGGTCTCTGGTGTTTTATGAGACACAGACCTTAAAGTTAATCCCTTAAACACAATAATCTTGTTTTTAATTTAACCCCGACCTTCCAAATATCTAAAGCTGAAAAAGGATTTACAAATCAGTCTCACGAGTGCAGAAAAAACACAGCAGAGACGTTTCACAGTGCCTGTCTGCACATACACTATTGTCCTTTCTATGTTCATATGTGTGCCTGTGTTAAAAAAAACATTAAATATTACATCTGTAATACAATTATCAGAACAACATGCTACTACTACTAATATTTTTGCTATCATCACATTTTAAAGAAGCTTGTTGTACTGTCATAATCTCATACTGTCATAAAACTGAGTCTGGTTTCTATCAAGGCTTCTCACTATTAGAACAGAAAACTATTTTTTTTAAATAAATTCATTGCTTACTGTTTTTAATCTGGATGACCCTGGATTTTTTGTTTGTTAGTAAAGTAGTTGTGAGACGAGATGGTAGATAAAGAGACTATTATTTGATTTCTTAACTTTTTTATTAAGACTGAAGGAACATTAACTTAAATAATAAATACATCATAAACAAATCATTTTAAAAAGTTTCCAAACTGAGGACAAACCCAGCAGATGGCAGATTGCCTCCAGAATCAACACTGAAATCATACCATGTGTTGATGTTGACTTTACAGCCATCCCTCTTACTGAGCATGCATGTGGCGACAGTAGAGAGGAAAAAACTCCCCTGTTACAGGAAGAAGCCAGCAGAATCTGGCTTATTACAAGCAGCCTTCTGCCTCTACAGACTGGGAGATTGAAGAGACAGAAGACACAAATGGAATAAGAGGAAAGTGAAAAAATAAAAGTTCACAGTCATAATGACAACTGGAATATCATATCCAAAATGTCAGACACTCCATTTTACCAATGACAGACAGACATTCAGAAGAAAGAAGTTGATATAGAAATCAAAGATATATAATAATAATCAATATTTTGGGTTGTGATCAGCAAAACCTGGTTATCATAGTCTGCCCAAACATGTGCACTAATGCATGTACACACTCACGAATCTATGAACATAATTTTGACGTTAATGTTTAATAGAACGTTCAATTTTTATAAAAGAGGCAGATTTATTTTCTAGGATAGGACAAATGCTCCTCAGCATCCACTAAAAGCATTTCACTTTGAAATCGGAGAAAGTTAGTGGGTCTTAGGAGAGAACATGGACGTGACAATATTAAACATCAACTACAGATTTATTTATTTTTTAACTGATAAAACAAGAGATGAATGAAAATATGTAGCTGTCTTAAAAATATAGTAATGCAGATTAACAAACATGCAGTGTAAACTCAGCTAAGGCATCTTATGTTGCCGGGTGATGGATTTACGCACCACATGATAAATATGAGCTCCTTTATTGATTGAGACACAAAATTAGAGCCAGAAAAGTGTCCATTATTCTATTTTAACAAAGAAGAAGCCATTTCTGTTCAAAGACAATTTAGTACAAGAACTTCTCGCTCAACAATAAAAGCCAGTAATGCAAGTTCAGTTTCCTAGGTGACTCACTAATTTTCTATCAAACTAAAAATACATCTTACGGCTTCCTGGAAAATGTTAAACAATGTAGATTATTAAAGTTTTGTAAGAAAATATTTAAACAGTTCCTTGTAAGAAAGATATAACAACAACAAAAAACATGCAGTTTCTATTTTGACTGTCCTGGCTTATGTACTGTTCAATAACAATGCAATGGCTTTTTCTTTGTTGTTGTTGTTTTGTTTTTCCATCTGAGATTTTCAGCATTTAAAAAAAAAAATCTACATTTGTTAAAATATTTTGTATCTCCATCCAGTGCCATCCATTGCAATTATTTTAAGAAACATGCTCTTGGTTTTCCTTATTTGATCTGTCCCTGATGATTACCATATTATGATGCATAGGTCATGTTTGGTATTTTTATCGCTTAAATAATGTCACCCCAACATCTATGCTCAGTCACAATTGTGTCAACATATGCACACTCATCCATGGACACCTACGTACGTGTCAAAAAAAACAAAACATCTTTTGCACCTGCAGTGTGTGTTGTTTAAAATAAAAAGCCTAACTGTCTCTTTGGAAAACTGAACAAAATCTTAAAACAAATGTGTGATTTTAGAAGAATTGCACTTCATGGGAAAATCATGAAAAATATACTGCACAGTGGCCCCCCAGCAAGACACTGAATGCTGGTGGATAGTTTCGGTGTATTTGTGGAAAACTTTGCATCTGAAGAGTAAAAGAACAACACCCCACGACTATTACTTCGCAGGATTTAAAAATCCTATTGGGTACAGGAACAAATTAGTTTTTATATCTCTCCTCTCCTCTATCTTCCACTGGAGGGAAATAGCTGGGAGTCAAAGATGGTACTGAATGTGTTGTCTCACAAATAATTTCTGGCCCGCCTATTGCCTTGGTCATAAAAGTCCTGGATGGATGGGTTTAACTTGACACTCATGAACCTCTCCGCTGCATGCAAATGCTAATGTTTTGTGATGGAAGTTGCACGTTGGCAATAGACTGGCTCTGCATTTTCAAAAAACTTTATGGACATGGGATCTTAATGCAAATATTCCTTTTGCTATTCTTCTCAAATCTTTTTTTATTTTATTTTTTATTATTATTATTATTATTATTATTTTTATTTTTTTTAAAGTAATTATGTAAAAAGGTTTGTTTAATCGTGATGTTAGCCAAACATGACTGATCCCTTTTCTGAGCTTTAAAACACTCCGACGGCTGCAGAAAGTATGCCATGGTATGTCAAAATAAGGCAACAATCTACAGTTATAAAACCTGAGCGACTGCCTGAATTATTGAGGGGAACATCGAACTGTGGTGTCATCAGTCACAGTAACATTCATGAGGTGAGACGCTCACCACAAACCATTACGTGTCAAATGCTGCAAGCTTCCAACTCTGAGTCTGATGCATGAATAAGCATCCCGTCTTTAAATCAGTATGGACTGCCTTTACTTTCACTCTGCTCTTTGTGCAAACACTCTTAAAATTTACTGTCTGCATTTGGTCTACTGAGGAGACCAAATCTGAAGCGCATCATGATTTTTGCATGGATTTAAGAGTGTTTAAAATATGACAAGATTACCTAAGTGATTCCTGAATGCTGATTTACAAAGCTCCGTGCTACATAATCACTTGTTCATTAAATTATTCTTTACTGTCGAATGATGTCTTAGATTTTGCAGCTCAAACAGTTAAGGTAGCTGCTGTACGATGAAGACACAGTTGTGCAGCGACAGGTATGTAATGAGAAAAATAAAGTGTATTAATACAATAGCAAAAAAGCCATTGTTGTCATTTAAGATCTTTTTTATGTTACTTGTAGTTACCATCCTGTCTAAGCTTTATACATAAACTGAAGTACAGAATAATACATTTGCTAAAAAAAAAAAGAAAAGCCTTGAAGATTCAGCACACTCTGTAAACCAAAGACTGAATTTTACTGTTTCATCGACCTAAAACAAGCAGTATTGTAATATAATGTGCCAGTCTTTGGAGCCGAGAGGACAGCATTAAATCCAACCACTAACCACATGATATAATAATGTGCCAAACGCAGGCTACTAAATAGAGCAACTACCAACTGTACTCGTAAAATTTTTTTTAATGTTTTTAAATTTGTTATGTATAAAGTAAATATATTAGTAAAGCATCTTTGTAAATGTACTGCTGTGTATGGGAGTGCAAATTTTGAACTAACTTAAACCAAACATATCATTGTTAAGTGAGTTACTTTCTATGTAAAACAGCAGAATAGACGCAATATTGAACGTTTTACTGATTTTTGAAATATATAAAGATATATATTTAAGTCCATCATAAGTGTAATAAGCCCATTCATCAAGACAGCTCATGTCAAGTGACATTATCTCTGATATGAAAAAAGTAGCTTGATGTCACTTCACAGGATTAATGTCACTGGGTGAATGTTCAAGAGTCAGTAAATCACAGACAAGGGTGACAAGTTGGCTTGGAGAGAAGAAAAGAGTAAAGAAGAGCAAAAAAAAATCAATCCTATCAAACCCCAAAGCAGGGCATGTATCCTTAATCCTTGAGATATGAAGCACTGTGATTGTATAGTCATTACTGATGCTGTCACGCGTGGGCCCAGGAGGTGTAGGCTGGCAGGCAGGCCTTCACAGAACATGTTACATGCATAGGTATCACATCAGGTTCGCATATAGCTTTCTGGATAACTGCGTACTGTCTGACTGCTGCCTGTAAAAGCAATGACAAGAAAAAAATCACTTCACCAAGTTAATCTTGCTGAAAAGTATTTTATATCAATTCTTCAAAAATTGCATGAAAGGTAGAGGTCACTGAGTTATCTCATCAGTTCAGTTTACTGCTTTATTTTTAGGAGAGGCGGAACATAAAAGGATTCCCTTTATTGTAGATGGACAGCATCAGGTCTTTTAACTTTCTTTTATTGAATCCATGTAATACAAAGATTTTTGAAGACTGGAAATTATAGATAATTGATGCTTGTTACATATCGAAGTGAATTACTTCAATTAATTCAAACAAATAATGTTTTCAATTAATGTTCAAATTTATGCAGGTAGCCTTGCATTTTCTGTTACATAGAGATGTGTTATGACTTCTTTTCATTTACACAAACAGACATTATAAAAGATGGTATTTTTTTCGATTGGCATATGGTTTTAAAACATTTTTGACATTGCCATAAGGTGGTAGCAATGGACCAATATGTTTATCGCTCACTAAGCGATTTTTTAGGCACAATACCTATGAAAAAGGTATTTTTTTCTATTTTTTTTTATTACAATTTTGTTGGTTTTGTACTATTATTGGGTTAAAAATGACAAACTTTCCCTACAAACAGATTAAGCATAAATTTCTAAGAAAGCTGTTTTGGGCTTAGATAATACTGAATTGATTGTTTTTCAAGTTAATTATATAGAATAACATTTTATGTTTAACTTACGAATAAAACGTATGTGTATGTAAAAGGAAATTGGAAAGGACTGCATTCATGTTAATTCATCCCCCTTTCAGTCAACAGTAATGGCCAAAGCAGCTGCTCTGTTCACATGATTTCCAGGAAATGAACAATAATCCAGAACTAAAACCAAAAAATAAATACAAAACTGAAATTAACTTTTTATTATATTTTCTAAACCAAATCAAAAGCCTAGATGCAGCCTATGAAAGGGTGCTTCATTGCTAGATTGTGAGTTGATGCGACTGAATAACCGCTCTTTCTGTGAACTACCCTGCAGCTCTGAAACAGAATTTTTTTTTCCTTTTTTCCACTTCAGAGGACTAATTTACCTAATCTCAGTTCTCAGTGCAGAGATGCCTAAAAAACAGGTCTGAGAAAGCCTCTTAGTTTTCTTTTTTTATTAAGTCCATGTGAGTGGTTGTATCCAGTATGTTTAGTGTAAATGTGACTAGAAAATGCCTTTGAGGTGAGATTGTCAGGAGGAGTCTGTCCTTCTCTTCCTTTTGTACAATTTATTGTGTTTATAGTCTAAAGATGTGCATATAAGAAAGAGCGGGAATAGCAGAGATCAGGAAGAATTTACACAAGACAGAATGCATGACAGCCTGTGTGCTGCATGTAGTCATAACTGATAGAAATGCCTTAATAAAACATGCTTATAGTCAAAAATGCTGAGCAAAATCGTGACTAGTACAGACGCTTAGTCGTAATTGGTTTGTAATCATTAGATACCACATTTTCGTGACTGACTACTAGATAATAATTATCTAAAAAATGTCAACCATGTCATTAAAGTCATTCTAAAGGAAGTTTCTAAAACTGTGTTGCAGTTCTCATGCTGTTCTGCAACCTGAGTCATCACAAAAACAAAAAAAAGACCAGATGGAAAAGCACTGAATGCATTGTTTTTCTCTGATGTAACAACCTACAACAATTCTTGCCGGTGTTTTATATGTTGAGAAGGGAAAAAAAGCATGTTTGCGATACAATTTTTGTGGACAAATGAATTACCAAGGAGTGCACCTTTTGTTTTAACATGTAACATGTTTAGGGAATGCTTAATATCTCTGCTGCCATCACTTGGAAAATATTACAAAGCAAATCCTGATGTGTTAAAATATTCACCAGTGTAGCAATCACTCTTAATTAAATTATTGCTCCTCAAATGTAGCTAGGGAGAAGGAAATAGGAGAAAACAAGTTTTGGGACCTGGACAAGGACTAGCGTGTGTTAAGAATTAATGGCTTTTGCTCAAGTTCTTTGACTTTTGTCAAGAAGAAAAAAAAACAATATGCATGATAATAACTGACTGTTCAGAGCCATAAAAAAAGAAAACTCTAAATTTGGCCTCTGCAGCTATGACTTGCGTTGAATGCAATATTAACAACAGTATACCATATTAATCATGTTACACAATTATCGTTTGTCATGTGTTCCAGAACTGTCTTATAGCCTAAATGTCAAAGCTATGCAATGGCTTGAAGTTTGTAATGGCTGATAACTGACAGTATCTATGAAATATTTTACTTTTTATGTGTTAAACAATATTTCCTGTGTTTGGGATGTGGTTGACGTGTTCTTCCATTGCAGTTGATTCGTTTCAGGATTTCTTGCAAAACCCAAAGCCAAAATAATCAGCAACGTAGAGAAAACAATGAGATAAAAAATATGCAATACATACAATATGGCAAACCTGAAAGTATCTGTCAGATCAAAAGGTTTAAATTCTCCCCAAACACAGATAAAGCTTTCAGTTTAAATTCAAATTATGTCGATTTTCAGTTCTTGGGTTTCATACCAATAATACTAAAACCACACAAAGACAGGAACTATATCAAACTTGAGACAATTCTAGGTGCTTTTGTAAACAAGGATAGCAAGCAAGGATGCAAATGTGAAGAGCAAAGGCAGAAATGGTCTTCTCAGATGTGACATTTAAGACTGAATCCGTGTTAAAATCTTCATTCATCTTCCATTTTATGGTAAAATCTATCACTACATCTATAAAATGCCAAAGCGAGTGTAATAATTGAACTGAGGAAAGGGCACTCAGTGGGAAGTATCACAATGTAGTATCACATTTATTGTGAGGAGGACACTTTAACACAGTGCAGTGAAGTATCCGAGGTGGACCAGAAAAAAAAAGACATTGAGTAAAGCTGAGAACTCTTAAAACTAATCAGAAACGTCACACAAAAAGAGCAGTGACTACATGTTGAATACTAATTATTCTGGAAAGTTGGTAAAGCTTTACGACTTGGCTCTAACTTGATTGGACAATACTTTTTTTAGTCATTTTCAATCAGCACATTTCTAGGTGTTGGAACAAGGCATGATAGGACTGAACTACAAGAGACATGGAGGCTGGTATAAGAGCTAACAATCCCACGATGAACTATATTAACCTCCTCAGTTCACCAGGAAAAGGAAGAGTTTCAACATCTGATTCAGCTCTTCATCTCTTTAATCTCTTTCATTGCTGGTCATAATAAGGTGCAAAGCTTTGTTCCAAAACACTTGGATCCAAAAAAGACAGTCTACTGAGAACCCATTGTCTGTATCCTGGTCCAAGGAAGATACTTTTACCCCAACTTTATTCATTATTCTGCCGAGGTTATCATGGAGCTGTTGATTCTCCTAACAGAAATGCATTGCTGATTTAAGTGTTGTTGCTTTGCTTTGCTTAGAGGACTGGAAAGTGGCCTTAGAGCAGAAGTAGAGGCCAACTGCTGCTGGCTCCCATGAGCATCGCATGGACTGCAGTTACGTTTGAATGGTTCACAGGAGATTTCCAAATTCCTAGGATTATTCACTAAAAAAGGTTGTCTAGGCATGGATTAAAATGTTTCAGGATAAACAATTTAAAGTTTATGTGATTATGGTATTCATGGCGGTTTTTTTTGCATTTTTTGTAATCTTCCAAACTGCTTGGGTATAATCAGGCGTGATAGATATAAGTGGTAAATCTGTCTTTTGAATGACAGTAATTTCTAATCATGCAATATGATAATATGAAAAATAGTCATAACATGTGGTGATGTCCATTTCTCAAAACTGTATATATCAAAGGTGCATAACAATGTTTATCTGACTTAAAATATTGTTTAAAAGTACTCAAAACCTTCTGGAGTCCTCAAAACTATTATCAAGTTCCTATTATCAATGCTAAATTAGATCAATTACTGCTGTAACCGATTAATGGATTAATGGATGAATTATGCACCTAAAAATAGTTCAGAGTATCCACCCTTTTTGGAGACACTGGATGGGGTATTAGATAATGCCCCCAACAGTGATTGTCTTGTTCTGCTTGGGGACTTCAACGCTCAAGTGGGCTTTGACAGTGTGACCTGGAGGGGTGTGGGAGGAACGACCCCCCCCGATATGAACCTGAATGGTCGTTTCTTATTAGACTTCTGTGTTCGTGGCGGATTGTCTATAACAAACACCATGTTCAGGCATAAGAGTGTTCATATGCTCCCCTGGCACGAGGGGACTCTAGACCGCAGTTTGAAGATCAACTTTGTAGTTGTGTCGACGGACTTGCAGTTGCATGTCTTGGACACTCAGGTGAAGAGAGGACTGGCAGACTAGAGTGATGGTTCCCCTCTTTAAGAGGTGGGACCAAAGGGGGATCACATTCCTCAGCCTCCCTGGTAAGTTTTATTCAGGAGTACTACAGAGGAGGGTCCACCGTATAGTCGAATCACGTCTGGAAGAGGAGCAGTGCGGTTTTCGTCCTGGCCGTGGAACAGTGGACCAGCTCTACACCCTCTTCAGGATCCTGGAGGGGGCATGGGAGTTCGCCCAACCACTCTACATGTGTTTTGTGGACTTGGGGAAGGCATTCGACCGTGTTCCCCAGGGAATCTTGTGGGGGGTTGCTCTAGGAGTATGGAGTACCGGACTCTCTTGTGACAGCTGTCCGGTCACTGTACGACCGGTGCCAGAGTTTGGTCCGCTTTGCCGGCTGTAAGTCGAATCCGTTTCCAGTGAGAGTTGACAAGGCTCCCCCTTGTCACCGGTTCGGTTCATAACTTTTATTGATACAATTTGTAGGCAAGGCCGAGGTGTTGAGGGGGTCCGGTTTGGCGGCTTCAGGGTTGCATCTCTGCTTTTTGCAGATGATGTGGTTCTGTTGGCTTCATCGCTCCAGCAGTCACTGGAATGATTTACAACTGAGTGTGAAGTGGTTGGGATGCGAATTAGCAACTCTAAATCTGAAACAATGGTCCTCAGCCAGAAAAGGGTGGAGTGCCCTTTTCTGGTCGGGAATGAGGTCCTGCGCCAGGTGGAGGAGTTTAGTATCTTGATCACGAGTGAGGGAAGGATGGAGCAGGAGGTCAACAGGCGGACTGGTGCGGCGTCTGCAATTTTGCGGAAGCTGCACCGGTCCGTCGTGGTGAAGAGGGTGCTGATCCAAAAGGCAAAGCTTTCAATTTACTGTGCGATCTACGTTCCCACCCTCACCCATGGCCATGAGCTGTGGGTCATGACCGAAAGAACGAGATTGCAGATACAAGCGGCGGAAATGAGTTTCCTCCGCAGAGTGGCCGGGCTCTCCCTTAGAGATAGGGTGAGGAGTTTGGTCATCCGAGAGGGGCTCAAAGTAGAGCCGCTGCTCCTCCGCATCGAGAAGAGCCAGTTGAGGTGGCTTGGGCACCTGGTCAGGATGCCCCCTGGTGAGGTACTCCGGGCATGTTCCAACGGGAGGAGATCCCGGGGTAGACCCAGGATGCGCTGAAGGGACTATGTGTCCCGCCTCTCCTGGCAGCGCCTCGGAATCCTCCCGGAGGAGCTTGTGGACGTGGCTGGGGATAGGTAAGTCTGGGTTTCCCTGCTTGGGCTGGTGCCCCCGCGACCTGACTTCGGCTATGTATATATATATATATATATATATATATTTTATTTTTTTTGTTTCAGGCTTACTAAATTTTCCATTTTAATATTTTGTTTGACTCAAAGGTTGACTTCTTGTTAGTAAACTTTTTTTTTCATGTACTATCTTTCTCTCCAACTATTCCTAACCAAGCAAGGAGGTATAAACAATAACAAAGATGTAATTGTGTTGGCTATTGTTTTCCTGATCAGCAGTTGGTGCTCCAATTTGGTCAATTAAATCTAAATGACTAGTTTTGTTAATAACTGGCTTCATCAATTATTTACCGTTATTCATAGTCATTGTTTCCCTCACTCGTGATCAAGATACTGCACAATGCCCCAAAGACCCCTACCTGCCTGAGGCTCTCAACAAATTCTACGCCCGGTTTGAGAACCCTGACACCCTCCCCAGCACCAGAATAACAACTTCACCAGGAGAAGAACCCATCAGTGTAACTACAGTAGAAATAAGGAGGACGCTGAAGAGGATTAACCCCCGGAAAGCTGCTGGCCCAGACAACATCCCCGGACGGGTGCTGAGAGAGTGCGCGGACCAGCTCTCAGACGTGCTGGCGGACATCTTCAACCCCTCCCTCATCCAGGCAGCTGTCCCCACCTGCATGAAGACCGCCACCATCATCCCGATCCCAAAGAGCTCCGCAGCGACAGGTCTGAATGACTATCGGCCAGTAGCACTCACACCGATACCTCAGGATTACCCAACCCCTTAGTATCAGGGAGGCAGGGCCAAAGAGAACCATGTTTCTTTCAGCGAAACTATATGGAATATACTTTGTTTTGACGTTGGAGAAGAATGACCACTTTCTAGGCCTCTTAATTAATGTGATCCATAGAAGCCTTTCTAGCACAATATTTCATTAGCACAACATAATCATGGGCGGTTGTTTAATATCCTAATGATACTCACAAAGTGCCTCGAGAGACTGGTTCAGACCCACATCAAAGCCACCATCAATGTCACTTTTGATCCACACCAGTATGCATATAGGAAAAATCGATCCACAGAGGACGCCATTTCCTCCGTGGTCCACACTGCCCTCACCCACCTGGAGCAGAAGGATTCCTACGTCCGTATGCTGTTTGTGGAATTCACATCTGCCTTCAACACCACGATTCCTCAGACTCTGATTAAAAAACTCTCCTCACTTGGACTGAGCTCTGCCATCTGCAACTGGGTCCTGGACTTCCTGACCAACAGGCCGCAGTCTGTGAGGATTCACAACATCTCCTCCCCCACCATCACCCTCAGCACTGGCTCCCCTCAGGGCTGTGTGCTGAGCCCCCTCCTGTTCACACTGCTAACATGTGACTGCTCGCCTATCCATCCAGGCTGTCATATTGTGAAGTTTGCAGACGACACAGCAGTGGTAGGATGCATCACAAACCGTGCTGAGTCCAGCTACAGGCAGGAGGTGGAACACCTGGAGGGTTGGTGCAGGGAGAACAACCTCTGCATTAATGAAAAGAAAACCAAGGAGATGATTGCAGACTTCAGAAGGGGCAAGCATGCCCACCTCCCCCTGCACATGGGAGGATCTGCGGTGGAAGTGGTCAACAGCTACAGGTATTTGGGTGTACACCTGAGTAACAACCTCACCTGGAGCAACAACACTTCCATTCTGTTCAGAAAGGCACACCAGAGGCTCTAATTCCTAAGGAGGCTCAGTCGAGCTGGACTCGGGAGCTCAGTCCTCACCTTCTTCTACAAATGTGTGGTGGAGAGCGTCTTGTGCTCCAGCATCAACATGTGGCATGGAAGCTGCTCTGCTGCAGAAAGGAAAGCTCTGCAGAGGGTGGTGAAGATCGCACAGAGGATTGTTGGAGTCATCCTCCCCAGCACCACAGACATCTACACCTCCAGATGCAGGAAAAGGGCCAACTGCATCAGGAAGGATCCCACCCACCCAACACACTCACTTTTTGTTCTGCTCCCCTCAGGCAGGAGGCTACGGAGCATCAAGTGTAGAACAACTCGTCTGAGAAACAGCTTCATTCCTGAAGCTGTGAGACTCTTGAACTCATCCTGAACAAACCACTGCACGGACTATACATAATTACTATACCCGCACTGAGACACTTTACTAGCGTATATTCCTATTTTGTTTATTTTATTTACTTTACTTCTATTTTATTTATTTTAATTTTTTAACTTATTTTATTTATTTTAATATTAGCTCTTGGGTGGAACTGTACCGTGAGTATGTAATTTCGTTCCACCTCATGTACCACATGTGTTGAAATGACAATTAAGTCTCCTTGAAACCTTGAATCCTTGAAACTAAACCTAAAGAGTTATTATGAGGTTAATCAGGCTGTATGTATGGGGCTTTGATAAAGTGCATCTACAAAGCCAAAATAAAACATGTAATCTGTGTTTTGTTTCTACAACATTGTTTAGACTTAGAGAATTTGGGAATGTGAATCAACTAATTTATCTCCAGCAAACAAATTATCTGCAAGGGGAAGCGACTTTACCGTTTATGGTTTTAACACGTTATGTTATATTTAAAGTTGTCTAATTGAAATGTTATACATAATAAACAGTACTGAAATCATTAGTTGAGGTCAAATAGAGAAGAGAAACTTAGAAACATGTTATCAAAAGCATTTGGACAACACTCGTTTTCAATAATATTATCAAAATACTTGAAGAAAGGCAGCTCTCATGGTTAAAAGGTCAGATTGCCAGGTTGTCATGAAGCAAAGATTGTATTAAACAAGGTAATCCACAGCCAATGAAAAATATATATCTAATTAGAAAATAAGATGACTCACACTCATCATAACCCCAAGTTATTCATAGTTTCTACAGCATTAGGATAAAACTTTGTAATACCATTTTCTAGACATGGCGTATAATAAATACTTTTCCAGTTCACTCATAAATAATACTCTTATAGATAATCAGTCATGTTAAAAGAAAAGTGTGGAGATTTGAAACTGCTCCCTGCTGAAGTCTGTATGTAACTTATGCAAATCAAGCCCTTAATATCTTCCTATGTTATCACTTGCTCCATTGATTATATTTGGGAATATGTTTCTAGTTAAGAGGTCCCAATCATCGCCTTTTTACTTGTATATTAACTGGTTTTGTAGTAAAAGGGAAATGACTTAATCTGAATAATCTCTGAACTTTACAGCCATCAGTACCAATGAATCTAGCAGAATTTCCAATGTTTGTCTTAACAACTTCCCAAAACCAAAGACTAGAAAACCAAATAAAGATACAAAAGGGATAAGGAATGTCAAGTCATCACCTTTTTTTACTGAAATTGTGTTTAAATTCATCCACGATATTTAACAATACTGCAAATTAATTTATTTGATTAAGATCTTTTGGTGTTTTTCATTATTGTTCCATGAACAAAAGGTATATTCAGACAGTTTCATCACATAGGAAACTCATTCAGTCTATAAATCACAACCCTATAAAACAGTAATCAAATTGCATGTTATATGAAATATGAATTACAGCCTCAACAATATATATCATTATTTTATGATGTAATTATATGGCACCTTAATATACATAGCAATCTAATAAGTGGTATACTTTCTACATAGAAATTAAGTAATAAGGGGATATTCCAGTAAGGTTTTAAGAGGATTAATAGAGTTCCACAAAGGCTGGTTGGTTGGCTGCCGGAGTTACAATTGACAGCTGATCGACAAGCAATTATCATTTTCCAATTTTCTGACCATAACTCCCGGGTAAAAGATCTATCATTTAATTAGTCAGCGCTTTCAGTCAGAGGCACATTATTGCAGAAAGAAACAGGCAGAGCGAGCATCAATCAGCTAGAAACAAAGACTGACAACTGCCCACTTACTTATGTAATAAAATAACAGAAAATTCCTCTAAAGTCACCTCATTAAAGCTCCATGCTGTGAACAGCCTAACCTTTTTTATGCCAGCAGAAAGTAGACAAAACACAACGATTAGCACAAAGGTCTAAGCAGCCGAATGAGTCGAACAGGAGTAAAAATTAGATGAAGTAAGAGAAGGTGGCTGCAGCAGGGGTGCAAAATGGAAACCAGCGAACGTGCAATCGGAAGGGGGAGAAAAAGAGGAAAACAGGATGAGGCTGGGATCCAAAGGAGCAGGGGGAGACATTATATCAGACACGAATGGAGGAAGTCATTTAGTTAAATTTAGCCATCATTTAGAAAGCTCTTCATGTCCCCTAAACAACTCCACACCAGCAGGCTGCTGGATGTCACAAAATGACTGGAGCAATCAAAATCGGAATAGAGGAGAGGAGAGGAGCAAGCTGGCTATTTGACACCTCTCTCTGTTCACTGTCTTAGTCAGTGTGGTGACGTCAGCTTTTTAGCAGCACTGGTGTCAAATCTGGCCTCCCTCCTGTTTCTAGAACCAATACGATAATCATGAAACAGACTAATAAACTGTAAATGTTGGGTTTTCGTGGATATTTACGAGGCCTTCATCCACATGGATCTCTGTGAAGATATCTGAGCATGGACGCAAAACAAAATGTGTACTTATCTTTGTGAGCCCTTAAAGTGTTAAGTTTGGCATTCTAAGGTCTTCATTTACTGCACTCCCACTCACAGAAGTATTAGCTATGAGAACAACAGTCTGAGAATTATGGCACTGAGTACGGCAATGACATTTACACAGTGACATTTTCTCAATGTTCATCTCTCATTTGCACCGGAAACAGTAGAAATGCACAGGTAGGATGTAGAGTTATGTGACACATGTGAAGCATGCAGGGTTAATTAGTAATTCTAAACTGCTCTTAGAAGTGGGTGTGTGCATGAGTACTTTTACAGTCCTGTTTGTTTATTCAGAGTTTTTATTTATTTATTGTTGTTTTGTATCTTCTTATCAAAATGAGATCAATGAGGCATGATGTGTCTTGCCAGAAGGGTAGTGAAGGAATCTGCAACACGATGAAATAATTATACAATCTGCTGTTAAAGCTCAAAAAAGCCACAGAGTGAACGCAACTCTGAACACAGTTTTTCTTACAGGATCTTCATTACAACAATTGAGATGATATTGAATTTTTTACATTATATGTGTGGAAATGTCTAATTTTATTACAAATTGTGGAAAAAGAAAAAAGAAAAATCCTGCTTTGTTCCATAGTGACTTATCCGTCCTTTCCTCATAATGTGCTCAGAGTAATGAGGAAGTACTGTCTAAAGGTAGCCAGTAAACATTGCTTGCGTGTCTCAGGACTCTACCATTGCACTCAGTTACCATGAATAATCTGATTGCATAACTACACCTTGGGTAATAGGAAGCCTAATTAAAAAATGAATACATGAAATAATTGTTTATTGAAATAATTATTCTTTACTGCTACTACATTATATGACAGCCTGATTACAATCATATGTTGACCACAGCTGTAAAAATATTACAAAGGTCAATTTACAATTACCTATTACATAAGTACAATTACCTACTGTATATTTCTAATAAAATGTTATGCAGAGTCTCATACTTAACAGCTCCTTTAGAAGTTGTAGCATGTGTGTACAAAGTTCTAAAGCTTTTAATTCTCTAAATTACAATGTATCTTTGACCTGTTGGTCCTTCAGATTTTTACTGTACTTTTTTCATAATCTTTAAGAACCTGCAGCTCATCTATATAAGAAAACAACCTTCAGGCAGAGTCAAAGCATTTTCAACTTATCCCAGTATCATTAGGATATTAAACAACCGCCCATGATTATGTTGTGCTAATGAAATATTGTGCTAGAAAGGCTTCTATGGATCACATTAATTAAGAGGCCTAGAAAGTGGTCATTCTTCTCCAACGTCAAAACAAAGTATATTCCATATAGTTTCGCTGAAAGAAACATGGTTCTCTTTGGCCCTGCCTCCCTGACACTAAGGGGTTGGGTAATCCTGAGCTATCATTGCAGTTGTGCTGTTATAGTATTAAACTACAGTTGGACAAACAGGTTCTCCTGGAGTTTTCTTCTTGTTAAAGGTGACTTTTTTCTCCCCACTGTATCGACATGCACGCTCAGTTTGAGGGATTGATCTTAATAGGAGGCCTTCAAATCCAGGTCTTGATGTCCCATGTCCTACAACTTTCAGACGTATGTCAGTTTCAACACACCTGAGTCAAATAATCAGGTCATTCAAAGGACTGTTGAGAATTAACTGAGGAAATTATTGAATTTTCTCAGATCAAGCAGAGACACATTTAAAAGTTGCAGATACACAACCTGATTGGAAGAACCGTGCTTTAAAGGCAAGGACACAATGCATGTGTTGGTCTACTTTTACTACAGGCGTATTAGGACTGAATGCTAAAAGTCTTTGACGATGCAGTTTCCTTAGATAAAAAAAATAAAATAAAAAAAACATTTTAAACTGATTGTACTACAAAGCTGAAATTAATGCAATGTTTGATAACAAACACCAATTAAAATGCCTTTAGATGGAGTGTTGTGACTGGGAGCTACATAAATAGACTAACCTAAATTGAATTTGAGTAAGAACAATTCAGTTTCACTCCTGGTGCCGTCCTTAAATGTCCTTAGACCTTAAGATACGTCCCTAAATTCCATTTATGCAAAGATGTGTTCAAGCTCTGTGTGTTAGTCTTTTTGCATCAGGTCATTTTCTCCCTCCCACTATGGTAAATCACGGAACAATTTCTTCTGATTCATACATACACCTGATCCTTACTGGTAATCAGTAGTCCTCTGCTGCATTTATTTCTTTGCTCTGTCAATATTTTGCAGGATTTCATTGTCCATTACCAGATCTTATTTTTGCTTATCCTGATTTTACATGTCCACTATGTTTTGGGCTTTTACTCGACTTTGTGTGTGAAAACATTGTGTATAACCAGCCTTTATATTGTTATTTTAATCATTCTCTTTAAGGTAGTTGCCCACTATTTATTTCCAATTTCTGCCATCGTTAAGTTTTTTTTTTTTTATTAACCCTGACATTCTGACTTCTTAATATTACTTTGATGGAACCAAAAGTTCAACTGAAGTTACCCCCAAACTTTTGACAGACTGCATTCTGATATGCATCTACAAACATTACTGTCACTAAAGAGCCACAGCACCGCTTACCTGATACCAGATGGTTTGTTTCCCAGGACCATCTGGGGAATCTTTCAAGGGATCCCTTCGGAAACAGTCAGACATTAACGAAGTATACTTAGCATGTGAATAGAGAAGTATGAAAGTGTAAAGCTCAAAAGCAAGCTCAGCCTAGGCAAATTAAACAAGTATAATCTTAAAGAACTAGTAAGAAAAGAGGAGATATTTTGTTATGATCATATCTAATCTAATAACGTCTGCAGCTGTAAGAACATGGTAAATTTTATAAGGGTTCTGCTGCTTTGTGAGTTGAAGAGACCACCTTCCTTCTCCCATTTAAATGTATTACTACTGTCAGACCAACATTTTAAATAAGAAATAAGAATGAAGGAGCAAGGATATGGTACAATCTTCTTACTCTCCTAATCCTAGTCATAATACTGACATAACACACATGAGAAACCTCCTTTCCAGATTTGTTTAGTTAAATAAAAAACATTTAACATGAAAATAAAATAATAATATATATCTTATCATGTGCCTCAGTTAAAGTAGTTGTTGATATGCAGCGATGTTCCTGTCGTCGGTTCAATGCCTCTAATCTGTTTTGGCACCAACAATATGCCGAGCCATACATCTGCAGCTTCAGCGAAATCTCACAGAGATAATAGGTTATTGTCTGCTTCTCCTCAACCATCAACAGCTTAGAGGCATGTAGACAAGCAGCCTCTCCCTATCTTTGTCTCTTCATTCGTATCATTATCCCCTTTTTTCTGTCCTGCCTCACCTTCCTGTCTTCCCTCTTAAACTTCTCTTGTCTCCTTTTCCCTCTCTAAAAGCA
>JAVLVB010000173.1:5094308-5128394 GCA_032876305.1 Orestias chungarensis | reverse complement strand
AAGACAACTGAGATACCATGGAGGAAAAAAAGCTTTTCCCAGAAATAGCTGGTGTAGTTGTTGTTGTTGTTTTTTTGCAAAAAGAAAATGAAAGCATATCAAGATCTAAACTGTATTTTACTAAAATTATTTGCCTTAATTAAGTTTCAGGAACGTACAAGGGAAGTTAATTTTTTACTCTAAATTTTGTTTAATTGAAAGTATTTAACATACCATTTTGTCTCAACTGCAGAAATAAAAACTTACATAAAACCCTTTTTTTTTTTTACGACCAGGGATACAGTAATCTGCACAGGTATTAATGGCTCTTTAACAAGTTTTGTTCCTGTAAAATATTTTGTTGAGAGACACTAACACAAAGTAATACATAATTATGAAGGGACAGGAGAGGTTTAAAGGATTTTTATGTTTTTTTATTCCAAAACAGTAAGAGAAAATGACAAAATCAATTGCTAGTGCTGGCCACAGATGCTTAATTTAAATTAGGTCTGAACGTTGACTAGGTCTTTCTGACACACTAGTATGCTTTGATCTACACACTCCAGTTACTGGAGCTTTGACACTATTAGTTTGTATTTAAAAATGTTCATTTTGATAGTTCTCCTTTGACTGATGTTAAAACAATGAACATTCCCTGCCTGGTATGTTTTTTATGGTTATTATAGGTCTTTAAGGTTAACCTCTACCTCAGCATCGAGTCTTTCAGAGGATTCAGCAGAATTTCCCAGTAGCTTTCATCGGCTTGGTGACACTTGCAGAAGAAAAGCCCTATCAAGAAGAATCAAGAATCAAGAATCAGTTTATTTATATAGCGCCAATTTACAACAGGTGTCGTCTCAAGGCACTTCACAGAAAATCATTTAAAATCAAAGATACAATCTAACAAATCAATTTGAAAAAGTTTCCAATCTAAGGAACCCCAGCAGATTGCATCAAGCGATTGACTTGCAGCATTCACTCCTCTGGAATCAGCAGGCAGAAACAATGGCTTGTGTTGTCGTTGACTTTACAGCAATCCCTCATACTGAGCATGCATGTAGCGACAGTGGAGAGGAAAAAACTCCCCTTTAACAGGAAGAAACCTCCAGCAGAACCAGGCTCAGTACAAGCAGCCATCTGCCACGACCGACTGGGGGTTTGAAAAGACAGAAAGCTAAATCAGAAGCACAGGATACTGAAATAAAAGAGTTTATAGCAGCAGTTGTAGAACGTCACTGGAAGCATCTCAGCCCATGTTCTCATCCAAGAAGCTGTCTCAGCTAAAAGAACGCCAGCCCAAGTGTGGTTACAATGGAGAGAAGAACACTAAGAGAAAACAAAAGGTTAACAAGGTTGAAATAACGGTAACTAAGTAGATTGGACAAAGGAAGAAAGTACCAGAGAGAGAAGTGGTCAGTTCGTCCTCCATCAGTCTAAGCCTATAGCAGCATAACTATAAAAAAACTTAAATAACTAAGACTGAGTTCCTCCCCAGCCTATGGCCTGATTCTGCCACTAATATTTGTCACTATAGAGATGGTGTGTTTTCTCCAAACACAGGATTTTTTTTGTGTTGGACACAAATATTGTTGTTTGGTTCATCTGACCACAAATAGAAATACCTTTTTAATTTTTTCTTGACATTTGACATGTGCTACATTATATAGATAGGATGTGGGTTTATTAGTTGTCCTGTAAACATATTCTTCCCACTGAGCTATCGATCTAAGCTGATCCTCCAGACTTAATGTGGCTTCTTTGGTATTTCTCTAGTAAAGAGAATGTGTTTTCATAACCTAACCCTGCTTTAAACCTCTTAGGTTTATCCCTAATCTATCTGCTACGTTAACAGAACAGTTGTATTCACATTACATTATATTACACAAAGAAGGATATAGAAATTTAAAAACAGCAGGCACAAATAAGAAAATAGATGGTAAATATACAAACAAGTAGAATAAGGTGCAACTAAAAACTTCAAAAAGAAATTATGTCAAAAAAAAAAGTCTAACTCAATTTAACATCTGATGTGTAAAGGCGGTTGATTTAGAGGGTATCAGACTAAAGGAAGATTAACATGGATTACCATGTTGGTTTTACAATAAATCAATCAAAAATACTTTAAATTACCTCCCACTTCACAAGTTATAAGCTATTTGACCACAAAAAGCACCAACACATTTTTAAAAGTATATAGATACAACATGTGTAACAAAAATAAACGAAATGGAAATAAGACTTTTGCAGACAAAAAATCGAATAAATATGCTTGTTTAATTTGTTCTAAAGAACTATAATCGTTCAAATGCAGAAGTGAAGCTTTGTAAAATGATAATTTCAAAGGTTTGAGGGCCACAAAGACCAAAGCTTTAATGGAGACACTTCTTTCACCTTTTCTTCGCCATAGAAGGAAGGAAATATATAAAGCATTGAAGTTGACACCACAGAAGACATGAATATTAAATATTCCATCATTTCTAAAAAAAAACTCTTTACACAATGTTAGAAAATAGAGCTTATGTGGAAAGTGGGGTGCGTGTCTGTATCTAATGTAACATACTAAATGTATTTACCCTTTTTGTACAAAAAAATGTATAAAATATAAACTTTTATATCTTAAACTCTACAAAGCATATTGGAATTTAATTGCTGGTAAAAATAACAAGATGTCTAAATCGGAGTGAATCTCCATAGTCTAGTATTTTTGCTTTTCATCCAATTGCACATATTTTAGCACAAATCAGTAAGCAGTAATATGTAACCACTACAATAAAAGTGTTAGAAATAATTAAATTCCTCCAAGGAGAAGGATGGAAGCATATGTGCCACTGCCTACAAACTAAAGAAACTGAGTTAGAGTTCTTGTAATGGGAAGAAGACGGGAAGTATGGAAAGATTAGGGGTTTGCTTACCTATAACCTAGTTGCCTTCATGTTATTGAATTTTTTATTTTCTATTAATGTTCGGGTTTGTAAATATGCATATGAGCCATGTTATTCCAGGGTCGATTGATTATACATCATCAAACTTTAAAATAAGAACAAAGTGATGTTACTGTCTCTAATTCATATTGGTTCAAAATTATATATACTGTACAGGGTCACAGGTATGCATGCAGCCCTACTAATGTTTGGTCAAAGGACCCATAAGAAGTTACTGTTCATTCAAATCGGTTTGAATCCTGGGAGAAAGGTATTCCAGAAGCTTGGACTGAACTTTCCGAACCAGAGACGGACAAAACCGATGCCATTGCTGTCATTTCTGTTTTATTGATGAGCAGATTTCCATAAACAGACCACTGCCGTTGATCCTTTTCGACTGCTCAAGACAAGTTTTTCAATGCTATGAATATCAAGACCAAGACCTTTTGCAAACTTTAGGGTTGCAAAGAAAAAGTTTTCAAATATGCTAATGTAACTTCATCAACTGTAAAATATGTGACATAGATGAAATGTTTTTCTTAGAATCCGACATAGCTATGGCACTTTATGTTTAAAACCAAAGAAAAGGCTGAATCTGAAGTCTTGACTGTGATTTTATCCTTCATATCACATAACCTCATAATAGTACTTGCTAGGAGATACTCTTATTATGTAACAAATAAATCTCAGAGCTGATGGAGAGGTTTTTGTATGTTTAAAATAATTGAAAGGAGTGCTCCTTATGTCCATTTCTACAGTACAAACAGTGCTTTTAAAGGTATAGGAGAGGATCTTTTCAATAGAAAAATTTCAATGAAAAATCCCATTGAAAATGACACCCATTCAAAAACGACCGGTGGTGAAAAATAACTGGCTGTCAATGCGGAAATAAAATTCATGCAATGACGTATATAACTAATGTCCCCACCCACCCGACCCGTACAATGCGCGCTCATGTTTGAAATCACGCATGTGCAGATTGTTGTTAAGGAAGTAAAACGGGACGGACAAGACGCATCATTCACCATTGAAGAGAGGTTCACCCCGTACGGCAGTGAAAATGGAAGCTCTCAAGAGAAAAACCGTGTTCGAAGTCGCTGAGAAAAAAAGGACGTGCGAGCTCCCGATACCAGGGGGCGTTAGTGGAGATGAGGTGGCGCAACCGCAGTGTTGCGAAAATGAGAATGAAGATCCTTTCCTATACCTTTAAGCTCACTTACAGCAGGATTCTAAAAAGAAGGAAGAAATGTTTTTCTTTTAATTTAGTGTAACTGACTTAAAAATATTACTGTATTTAAATGACAAGAACAGCAGTTATTGTTCAGTATGGTGTATCTTTCTAAGTCTGGGTCAACAGTGGAGGACTTTAATTGACTTAGCTTAAGTACCTGAAGGCTAAGAAAACCAAAATGTTTTAATGAGAGCAGGTCCAAGGTGAGTCATCTTATTTATTTATTTAACTCATGAGAAAAAGTTTTCCAGACATCTTTTTTAGCGGAGTATGCTAAACTGCTTTGAAGTACTGGATCTCATCCAAGTTCTGTTCAAGTGTCTTTGCGGTCAAATACAATGCAAGCAGTCTGGAGGGAAATTAAATCCTCCGTTATTTGTATTCAGGCATTTGCTGTGTGTGTGCATGTGTGAGAGACAGAGAGAGAGAGAGAGAGGTTGAGAGAGAGGGAGTCGAGTTGTGGTCCTTAAAAGCTTTAAAAAGCAGTTTCTCAAATTATAAAAAAAGTATTAGGAAAAAAAGGTGTAGAAGTGTAGTAAAAGTAAAAGAGTTCGATTCAGGTTTAGGATCAAAAAGGAAACTGCCATCATTGACTGATGACGGAGCCTAGTAAGACATTAGATAGCCAGATCTTTTGAGAGAAATTGTTGAAACAGAAAAGATTAGCAAACGAAAGAAGCAGAAGGTCTGATGACGTGAAGAATAAAGGAGAATATAGGAAACTGATGTTGATTATGGATAGCTTTAAAAAACAAAACACCTGGCCCCTAATTAAAACTTTCCCTTAACTTTTCCAGAAAAAAAAATTTGTCCTTTGAGACACATGAACCTAGAAAGCACCTGCTGATTTTAAACACAACAAGTAACCCTTAATTGGGTATACAAAATAAATAACTACACCAGGTTCATTATCTTGCTGCACATGTGTCACAATTGTATGAAATCATAGTTACCCAGCAGGTTTAAATATCAACAGGGCTTTGTCTTATATTGTTGAAATACGGATGCATTATATCTTACATGCATCATGATGCCAATCAACATTTATGCTCACCAAACTAAGTCTTTAAATAAGTAAATGAACCTCATCAGACAGGTTAGGAGGAAAAAACTAAATAAATGAAATTTAAAAATAAAACGGTTTGTTCAAATTGATTTGCTTTGTGTTAATTTACAACACAAAAATAACTCAATGTTATATGGCGAAAAATCCAAACCATCTTTAATTTACAGATATTTAATTTATAATGTCCAGACCAAAGCACATGGTAACCAACCACAGGTGGTTTACTTGAAAAATGTAAGCAAAAAACAAAACAACAAAAAAAAAACATAACTTATTTTAGGGAGAAGCAAAATTTTTAGATTTAATTAATTATTTTTTGAGCTATTGCAAAATCATTGTGATGGATGTTTGGTGAGTTCTCAATCTAACTGGAAACTGTTTCTGTCCATCTGTCCTCATGGGGAAACAGTCCCTGAAAAAATTGTAGATGTGTCAAAAATTATGGGTTTTTTTATTTTTTTTTAGTGTTGCTCCTGCATTTTAAATTTGTATTAACACGGTGATAAATATAGAAATTAGCGTAAAAAAAAAAATGTCAGTTTTTTTTCCTGAAAAATTTGTAGACATTATAAAGACAACATACAAGTCAAATCTAGTTTACTGAACAGTACAACTGAAAAAAAAAGTAAAAAGTTCCACTTCTTATTAATAAATAACCTTTTTTAATAAAGGTTGTCGAAACACCCAACAACATAACTGTGCCTGAATGTTCTTTTTCTGCCCTTAAAAGTATTCATGCATTCAAATAAGTACAAATCAAATAAAAAGAATATTTTTTTCAGTAATTTTGTTCAAAAAGTGAAAGGTATTGATTTAAAGTGTTCATTTCTACTGACTGATTACTATAAGCTATAGCTGCAACCAAGCCTAATATTCAGTTTCAGTGTAGTTAAATTATTTCATAAGAGCAATAAAGTAAAATATAATCTATGCATTATGCCATCATGGAGACTTTATGATTGCCAGTTATGCTGCAGACAGGTACATAAACAGTTAACTAGAAGGATAAGCCACAACATATTATTGCTAATGAAACTGGCTGCTCAGAATTCACAATCTTAGTATGTTAATGGAAGATTAAAATAAAGGACAAAGTCTCGTAGAAAAACTCACCAATAAAACAGTGATATCTTTGTCTTTCAAGACCTACCACTGACATACTTTTCAGGACATAGACTACATCTGGGAAATTTCTGGTGTTAAGTCAAACAAGAACTAGACAATATCCAAAACCTTACCTATGGTAAGGTAAAAAAGAGCTAGAGGTGACATGTCTCATTTAAATGAAGTCCTTTTTTCACACAAAAGTTCTTTTTCATTATAAAGTTAAGGTCCTAGAGTCTGAAAAAATTGTGTCCAGGCACAGAATCCTTGCTTGTGATCTACAACAGGGCAACCATGTCCAAACATAACAAATGATTGAACCATGAGGGAAATTGAATGCTCAATCTAGTAAAAAGAACATCTGTGATAAAAACTTTCTGTTTTTTGTTTGTTTTTGTATAAACTCACAACTGGTTGTCCGTTTCTCCAGATCTTAAATTCAGAACAAGTGAATGAGCCCGGCCGCCCAGCACTTCCTGTTTGTATAGGTTCATGAGGTCATAGACTGCATCACTGGGTACTAAAAAATAAAAGCTTTTCTCATCGTATTTTTATGTAGTTTCATGTACTATCTTTACAGTAACAATGTGCAGGGATAATTTTTTTTCTTTGGCAAACCATTCAGTTGTGTGGATGATTTTACAAATTAGATCCATAATCATTTCCTGATTCTAAATTCTGCTGCTTGGTTTAACCTGTTTTACAATGATGGAGACTGAGCTTTCAGTACTGTATAACACTAGTAAATTTCATCAACTGAGAGAGGCAGAAAGATGTCATTGAATAGAATCAATCAAGAAGAAACTCAAGATGTCCGTTTATGCCGTCTACCAACCACCTTCCTTCTCTGCTGTATTCCAAGACTGATAAGAAAGTGGACATACTGTTTAACAGGAATGTAGATGTTAAAAAAAGATCTAGAAACAGACCTGCATATCTACAAAAGAAACAGAGAGAAACAGAAGACCATACATGTTTTTAAAATTGTGAAACATAAAAATGATAACATTTGGACAAATAGTTTTCAAATTCCAAAGTAGTATTTCTATTTTATTTGAAAAAGGTTATATTTTTTATTATCAAAATCCTGATAAATTAAAATTGTGGACACTGGCATGTTTTCGAGCTCTGCAACATTACCAACAATTATGGAGATAAACCAAAGACACTAAAAAAGAATAGATTAACTCGCAATTCAGGATACCAATCAGATACCAATCAGAAATGTCAAGGGGTTTAAGAGATTAAACAGACAGGTATGTAGTGATGATGTTAATGTACAATCTGTGTAATGAACATGCAGACTGGTGTTGGTAATGATGATAGCATGGGGCGATGAGACAGCATTAAATAAGAAATGATTTGCAAGACGAGGAGGGAAGTAAGAAGCTCTTTCCATAATGATCTAGAGTTTGATTTTTTAAATGTGGAGGAGGAGAGTAAGCAGGTACTTAGCTGCAAAGAAGAAGGCTGAAAAAGAGCAGAGAGAGTACAGAGCAGGAGAAAAGGACAGGTAGAAGGTACACAATATATTTGAATACACAAAACGTGCTGTTGACTTAGAGATTTCACTGTTAATTGCATTTTCCTGCGATTACACAGTGAAATGCTCTGATGCATGAGAATAACTTTCTCAAAGTCTGTTAAGATATACAGAGACTGAGCTTTTGCTCATGGGACTGAAAAAAACTGCATATGCAACTATTTTTATTATAACTTCTTTCATGTTTTTTTTTAATAAAGATACTAAGTTTTAGATAAACCACCAAATTAAAAGACAAGGTTAAAAGGTAAAACCCAAAAATCCTTAAAAGAAAAATGACAAAAATGGATTGCAAAATGATAAAAATAACAACTTTGTAAATTGAACACAAAACTACAAAATATTGCAATAATAGAAATTTCCTTTTTCCTGGGTGCTATCTGGGGGGGGGGGGGGTGCTGGTCTGCGCGCTTGGGCCGTCGGAGAAGGCATTGGATGGGGAAGCTTCTTGTCCCAGGGGCCGCCTACTGGGCTGCACCAGAGGCTGGTCCAACCAATAACCCCCATCCCTACCTTTGATTGAGTGAGTGAGTGAGTGAGTGAGTGAGTATGATTGTGTATGAATGTGGATGGGGCTGTGGCTGGGCCTGGGTGTCGTCTGCCATCCCATGCTAATCCCGTGTGGGAGAGGTCGTGCCCAGCCCATCCTCACCCTTCCTCACTGCTTGCTGCTGCACTCACCCGCAGCCAGACCGGACCCTGGGGTGCAGTGCTGGGGGGCACGTGGACGACCGACTGGCTGTCTGTCTGGGGCCGCCTGTCCCTCTCGAGTGTCGGGGGGGCTCTCTGCTGGGCGCTGAGAGGCACTCAGGCGTTTGTAAAGGTAAGATTGCTAAACATCTGCAGCCTTGAGTGATAATTGGGAGGCAGGCAAGGGAGGGAGAGACACTGACAAGCAGGGAAACAACAAAGGTGCATGCAACAGAGGAAAGCAAGACAGAATATAAACAATAAGAAATAAAAGCAGAAGAAACAATAAAAAAGTGTGTGGATGAACTAGAAATAAAAGAAAGACAACAAGAACTAATTACAAGAAGGAAACAGCTAATAATAATAACTAGTAAAAAATAAATGAAACTAATCACGACCATGACGGTTTTACCAAAATGAATGATCTAATTATTATTAATTATGATTCTCTGGTAAGTTAAGCTAAACTTGGGATAAATAAAAAAACTAAATCAATAAAATTTAAGTAACTGCATTTCATTGCATAACTACGTGCAAACTTTACAAAACTAGTCTAAGGCAAGGATTTGACCCGCTAACGTTTTATCTGTGAGTCACTGCTGGTAACAATAATACACAAAACAAAAAGTTATTTCATTTTTTATAGTGAGATTCAATTCCCAGCAACTTGTTTCCAGTTGCATTTATACTTATTCTCAAAGAGCAAAATAGTTTTTTTTAAGTAGTACCACTTTACCTTTATGCTAGAATGGCAAGATGAAAATATACAAAAACATATACAAACAGGTTCCCAGAGTCCTCATCAGTTCATGTATATGTTACAAAATATGTCAAAGCACAGAATCCCAGTGCCGAACATGCCAAACAGGATCCTGGCACTGGAGCACAAATCATAAAAGTCATCAATGTTAACATCCAGAGACGGGAGAAAATTATTCAATTATTCGTGTATGTCAAGCAGACCAACAAGCTATCTGTAAATATCAGGTTAAAGTTGTTGGACAAGTGAACATGCAGATCAGGTTTAGAAATACTAATTAAGTAGAATTTATGGCTATACTTTAACTAGAACGAATATCTGCTCAACTGGTGGGCAATGGTCCTTTTTTCTGTATATTTGAAAAAAATAAAACCATGCTCTGTTCAATCTTTAGGTTTTTCAAAAATATGTCACTGCACACGGGGATTTTTGAGTCTGACACTACATCCCTTCAAACCCTGCATCAGACGAATGCTAACTCAATAATACAGGGTAAAATATGATTTTGAATCATCCAGAAATCTTCTACAAAGTGAACATACAGCAGGGAAAAATGAATTGTAATGGCAAATATGACAAGACAGAAAACAAATCTTGCAATCTAAACATAATTTAGTTATCATGAATGCAGCATAAAAGCCATCCTTGCAGCTGATTCAGAACTTGGTGACAGATCCAAGAAGATTCATCTTGTTTAATAAAAGAAGAAACAGGTGTGCCGAGATATTGCATGTCTGCTTTCATGATTGTTAATTGCATTTTCTTTGTAAACATCAAGACGTATACATTGTAAGTTGAAGTATGTATTTTAATCATTTTTATTGTTAAGACATTACTTTCTTTTGACATACCTTAGATCCTGCTAAAGATCAAGGATTTTTCCATTATCTATTCCAGTGAGTTTGATCTATGTCCAGCAGTGTCTTTAACAGTTCAAAAAAAGGTTGGACTTTCATAAATGGAGAGCAACACAGATCAGGCTCTTTTTCTTTGCTTCGAAGGCAGGAAATTAAGTTTAGTCAGAGCTAAAACTGTTTGACCTTGCCGTTTAAGTATATGAAACCCAATCAAATGGTACGTGACCCAGCAGTAACAGCCAATTGAAAATATTTGACCCTTCTTAAATAAAATCTGAACAAAGCCTAGCTGAGCATGTTGTCTGTCTTCCTGTTTAAATCGATCAGTCTGATGGTTGGTAACCACAGACTGCCCACTCCAATGACCCAACGTAATATCCCTGCATGGAGACAGACACAGTACACAAACTTTAAACATGTCTTGTATTCTTGTATACATAGGTGACATGAGAGCCACTGGCACACATCTTCCCTAAGATCAATTCCAATTCCCAAGTTAGAGAACAAATCAACAGACACTTTTCATCTTTTCAGCCCCTCTCACTCTCTCTACACTGTCCACTTCTCTCTATCGATCTCTGTCGCTTTCTTGTTTGGTTTCAATCTCTCTCACTCTCTCTCTCTCTGTCTCTGCCTGTTTTACTTTTTTTCAATAATCCTCTTTTTGCCCATCCAGTTCTCTATTTTACTCTTTGTTGCTTCTACCTCTCATTTCATGCTGAGGTTCTTCTGTCTCCCAGACTGCTTCCCTTTTTCACCGCTGACACTAATGGTTGTGCACTCCAACACACACACACACACACACGCATGAACACATAATGCATTTCTGTTTTGACAAGGACTTAGATTGACCTTCACCCTACACAACTCAATTCATATCATATTCCTACACCTAACCCACAACAGCACGTATTATGGGTTCCTTTGGAAAAAATGGGCCTTAAAGGTAAGAAATACTTTATCTTGTATTTGTCTTTTTAATGTAACGGTTTGTCCCACATACACGAGTACTCTCAAGAGGTGGAAATCAGTTGGATTAGGTTTTAAAAGAAAATATGTACAGAATATTGGAATGTGCAAGATGGTCTGGATCTGGGCTGAGATGCCGTCATGTGGAACCAGGAGAGCTGAAAGGGGAATTATGGGTAAGACAAGATCTGGAGAAATCGAGCTAGAAGAAATAATTATTCTTAAGGATGTTGATTAGTGAATCGCCAGGGAGAGGTAAGTGGATTCGATGAGGTGGGTGAGTTTGGCTGGAGGTCAGAACAATGTAGGGCTGGTGAAGGTTAAGATGATATGCTGTGATGAATATGTCGAAGATGTTCTGTTGGACAGAATGAATGGCACTAGTCGTAGTGGATGAACCAGAAGGACAATGGAGGTGAATAGAACTGACTCGCAAGAAGCTGGTAGGTATTTAGAAATTACTAATAGAATTAGTAGTTGCTCAGATAAGCTCAGGGGGAACACAGGGATAGGCTTGATTACCACATGATTCTCAGGTAAAGAGAGACCGGCAACCAGCTTCTCTTATATCTGATGTAATGAGATGGTTCGCAGGTGTCTGGAAAACACACCTGCATGGAATAAGCCTCAGCACACCACAAGGAAATGTGAAAAAAAAAGAACCCAGAAAAACCCATTTACTGAGAGCAAGATTCTATCACTAAAAGCTGTTGTGTCAACCATGGAGTTAAAGTGTTATATCTGGATGTGTGTGGTTAATATTGACCTCATTCAACCTTGGTCCGGTCTTTTCAGAGTAAAGTCAATTTTTTTACGTCTTTGTAGTTTTCAGTTAGTTACCAGCCCTTATAAATAAAAAATTCAAAAAAATCGACAGCGAATGGACCCTCTGGTAATGAAAGTATTGGTGATTCAGTCCCTCACTCCAGGGCTGTATGTCAGAGTGTCCTTGAGCAGGACACCGCACCCTGTCTGCTTCACATGAGCAGGTCAATGATCATTTTGTTAGGAAGAGATGGACTCTCAAGCATGTGACCTACAGCGGCACTGCCTTAGATTTAATGCACAGCCCATCACTATTGACAAAAGACTCGCCTTGAACATTACTCAGGACTTTTTTTCAGAATAATAATCCAAGGTTCAGAGATGATCTCTTAAAGCCACCTTCATTAACACAGGGGTAAAAAATAAAAACAAAAAAAACCTTATCTTTCATAGCAAGGCACAAATTCGCAACCCCTCTTATTTATGTAAATAAATTGATCTGAGCTGTAATGCCTGCATCTTCTTTGTTCTGTTAATCACATCACCCTTTATATTAAATGCCAGATTTCTTGTAAAAATGTGTGAAAAGTTCTCAATTTATAATTTCTTTAATTCCGTTGCATAATTCAAAAAAAAAAAAAATATATATATATATTTGGAACTTTCGTACTCCTCTGTTTAAAAAAAAGGCTTAATCTGTTTGCCTTTGCAAGGGTAGTTCTATTTTATGGATTGTTGTACATGATGCATGCACAGATCCCCCAACAGTTGGTGACATTGTAGCTAAATGACCCAACCTCAGGCTTGAACTGCAAATGATTACGCCGGTTTTTTATACATTGCAAGAAAAAAAGTTGATAAGATCTTCCAGAAATTTCTAGTTCGGTTTCGGTCCTGCCTCTCAGAGTGAGAACTGGTAGAACTCTGCAATCCATTTGCAGCGTTTTGTTTTTACTCCGCTCTTTGTCATGTCTCCGGTTTGACTTAGAACAGCTCTTGCACTGCAATCCAGTGGGAGAAGGCATTGGAGTGACACATGTTTCTACCGCAGCAATGTGGTATAAAAGTAATGTGTTGTGTCTTATCAGAAGATTGTAAGAGAAGGTGTCAGCAGCCTTTTCTGAGCATTCTCTGACGAAAAATGGCAGCAAAAGCTCAGCAGGGGGTTTATCATCATTTTTTACCTTTTGGCTATTAAAGCTGTAGTGGAAAGTGAAAGAAAATGTAACTGCAGAACTAACAGTTTGTAGACTAGTATTATAGCCTCCTATAGAAGATTCCCTCTCTTAGAAAAATGCAGTAGGGATCTCTGACGGTAGAAAAACATGAAGCTAAGGCTGGGTCCATGTAGCAAATACTAAACAAACAAGGTTGTTGCACAGTGGTGTTTTCAGTGCAAGATTAAATAAGGCTCTTTACTAGCTTTGCACATTAACAAACAGCCAGCCCTCAACATATGAAAAAAAAAGAAAGGAAAAGGTTTTTAATAAAATCTTGCTCTCTTATATACACTTTTTTTGTAGTCAGGACTCCACAGGGTGTATTGGTCTTCTTTTTAACAAAACAAAATATGTTAAATTAATAGATTGAATTATGTTTATGTGTATGTATCAAAGTGGTTCAGATAGGTAGGTAAAACACTCATATTCTGCATATGACAACAGATTTTGACCTCGCAGCTGTATGCTTTTGAGGTTCTCTCCTTTTTTGATTCCACCTGATTAAAAAAATCTTGGTTTTAGAATATTAACAATAGGATTTACTGAGTTCACAGCTACTAGTAAGGTAGCACCAGCTGTATCAAAGTGGTTTGTTTTGGTGAAACATAACTCATGGCCCTAGCAAGTGATACATTAATCATTTACTCAAAGTGAAAAGGGATTGTTCTGTGATTAGCTGATTATTTTTCAGTTACATAGAGACAAGCAATCAAAACAAATGTGGCTTCCAGGTTCTTGGCTGCTTTGCTAACTTCACTAGGTTTGTGTGATTTTCTACCTATGGTAAAGCAAAGACACTGGGATGAGAAAGCACAGATTTTAGAATGCAGCAGACAATAACTAAGATGGTGGAAAGATCTAGGGCTGCCTAGCAAACTCCAACACAAGTTTGATACTGGAACTTGTTTAGGTTTCAAAAGTCCCTATAAGGAGGAAATTATGTTTAACTAATCTGAAGTCACATAATTACAGGCCCCTCTTGCCCCTTGTTCCATGAGGCATTGATTAATGATAGATGTGCAAGCTCCACATGCAGTTTTTGTTTATATTTTTCCTTTTTTTTTTCTTTTTTTTCCCCCTTGTCCTGTTCAGCATCATGGCTAGTAGAATGAGTTTCTGGCTGCCATAGTTGTCCTTAACAGATTTTCTTTTCCGAGTGAGGCTTTAGAGAGCCTCCCTTGATTCCCATAGCTTAATCATTTATTGATTAACGAGGTGTTATATACATTGTAAAGCTAAACAGGACTGAGGGATGGGGGGGGGGGGGGGGGGGGGGGGGGGGGGGGGCGGTTCACAGAGTGAAAGGGAACATATACACATAACAATATTCAAATACAAACAAGTAAACAAAAAAACAATAACAAAAACAAACAAACAAAACAAAGGAACCAAAAAACTAGCTGCTACTAGATCGCTCCTGAACAATCCTTGAGAAGCTGTGAAATGGCAATGAATCATACCTGTGGAGATATGATTAGCAGAAAACAGAGCAAAGACAGCAATGTATGTGGCACATAACACATAAATACATTTGAGGCAAACAGTGCATCAAATGAAATAAATTTACCATGTTGAGCTATGTGCTCCAGAGTCTTTATTCCTTTGTTTTTCCATACTGTAAAGTTTATCACTTTTTTGTTTTGCAGTATGTCAGGGTTATTCCAAATGTGTGTTAATTCACATGGAAAGAGTGAGGATTTTGTTATTTTAAGAATTTCCCACCAGGCTGTCAGAGAGGAGCAAATGTTGATGCTTTTAAAGCATTTATGATGTTGAATGGGCTAATGAATACTAAATCACAGATTTCGATATTATCACAGAATGTTTGTTCTATATCCATCCATTCTTCATCTTGTGGGTTACTTTTAAACCAATGTGAGATGTATTGCAATCTATTAGCTAGGAAATAGTGCTGAAAGTTTGGTAATTCTAAACCACCACAATCTTTACCTTTTTGTAGCGTTTTAAGGCTGATTCTTGTTGGTTTGTTTTTCCATAAAAATTTGGAGATAGAGGAGTCTAGTGACTTAAACCAAGCAGAGGATGGCCTTGTAGGAATCCTTGAAAATAGGTAGTTTACTTTAGGAAGGACCATCATCTTTATGGTGGCTACTCTGCCCATGAGTGATATAGGCAGGGGATTCCACCTTGTAAGATTGTCTTCTATTAGGAGAGCCTGGGTGAGATGTTTATTCCCAGGTATTTAATGTCTCCTGACTTCAGCATATTAGTTAATATATACTGAGGACTGCAATTAATTGACAAGGCTATAGATTCTGACCAGATAATTGAGTAATCAGAAAGTGCAGAGAATTTGTTCATTAGTGCAATAGTGTTGGTTAGAGAGACCCGTGGATTCTGGAGGGAAAAGTAATACATCAACCGCATATAGACTTATCTTATGTTCAATATTTTTGGACTGAATGCCTTTTATATCTCTGCTTTCTCTGATGGCAGCTGCAAGGGGTTCAATAGATGGTGCAATGTGTGAAGGGGACAGTGGACACCCTTGTCTGGTGCCTCTCTGCAGACTAAGGGTCGGAGAATTTTGATCATTGGTTCGTACACAAGCATTTGGAGAGCTATATATATATTTTCAAAGTACATCTCACTCATCAGCTTAAGCCTAAGGTGGCAAAATGTATTCCTTATTTCTTTTAAAAAGGAGGAAGAAAATGAGCGAAATGGGAGCAACGGATGTTGATGCTGAAAAAAATGGCTCTGCTGGCTGCTCATTCTGAAATGAATTATATTTCATATAGAATTGCTGGAGACTTTAGGCCGGCTGTTTAGGGGGGTTTTCAATGTTTACACTGAATAATAAAATTATATTCATGCGGCAAGCAAGCTATGAGGGGGAGAATACAATAAAGGAGATAATTTAAGGCCTCCACTCTTTAGTCTAGTTCATGTACAACAAACTAGTTTATTTTTAAAATAACATATTAAACTAAAAAGCAATTCATTATGAATATAACAAGGGGTTTTATATCAAATAACTTTTGGAAACAAGAAACAAAGGAAAAACAGTAAATCTTTGTGTGAAAAACAAAGTCCAACATTAGAGGAGTCAGTTAAATAATTAAAGATTATCAGCTGGTGTTATCACCTCTATACAAAGAGGATTGTTCTCCAGAGTATACAGGTTGAAACAATTCCAAGAAGGAAACACATTAGTAATAGCCTTTACTGGAGCAATTAGTTGTTTCTTTTAGTCCAAGAGGAGTTCTAAGGGCAAATTTAAACAATTTAAACTCCATGAGAAAGACTGCTCGCTGTTAAGGGTTTCCTAAAGAGTAAATAGGAAAAACAAGTTTAGGAATGCTACCAATCTTTCAGAGTTAGGAGAATAACGCAAAAAATATCAGATTATTGTTGAAATTGCACTTCAGGATGGAAACTAACGTACTGTCTTAACTTGTGTTTAACTGAGCATATATCAAAAATATCTAGAAAAAAAAGGAAAAACAACGAAACACTATTTTGGAGAATAAATCAATGGATATTTATTACTGAAGAATCCAAGCTTTTTATGTTTTTTGCAGAATTACAAGTGCTAAACAAAGAGAAATACGTTTCATGTAGGTTTCAAAGTCTCATTTCTGGTATAGACACTTTAATTTGTGTGCTGTGTTAATTTTCTCACGTGAAAAGCTATAAATCGTTGCATTTGTCCTTTGTAAAAGTGTTCATTTTCACATGGCCAGTCAGTAGACATTGCTGCTCAAGAGGAGGTATCCTGTGTAAGATTGTGAGGCAATACAATATAGGCTAGACAAAGAGAGAGGTTAAACAGGCACCTCTCTTAGAACTATGAAAGATAACTTTTTCTGTAAAATGTAGAAATATAGATTTATGAATGTGACATGTATGATGTTTTATTAATCATTACATTGAAAACATTATGAATATAACAGCATGAGAGTCTGTTTGAGTGGATATGTCACAACATAGAACAGCTACTGCATTCTAGCTTAAACGTAATCAAAGTGGGATCTGCTTCTCAGTATATTATCAAAATAAATACTATGTCTCTCTGTTTATCCAGCCATCAAACAAATTAAAAAATTTTCAAATTGTGATAAACCATGATTTTGTTTTAATAACTAAATTATTTTCTTTCTTTTCTAAACTGTAGTGGAATTTTGAACTTAAACCATGTAAAAGCTGAACAGGTATGGTTATTTGGATATGTTACGATGATATTTATTGTTCAAACTGAACCTAGTTGCACATGTTTGACCTATCTTAACAGTATGGAACTATGAGTGGATGAGATGAGAGCAAAGTAAAGATGTTTAGCCATGATGCAAAGACACATTGATTTGTGAATTATGTGTATAGGTGATACATGATAAAACTATTGGCATATTTATTTGGGATCAAGTGTGCATTAAATTATTTCCTCTACACTTTACGCTCAAAAACATTGTCAGAGCTTCCTCCGCATAGTACAAAGGTAATTTGTGGATATGATAAAGTCATTTTATTTTCAAAAAGGTCCGGCAAATGACAAATAATGGTGTTTGCTCCGTCCCTGCACTCCACTGATCAAGTCATGAGCAAACACTAAGTGCAGCCCAGCCTGTTTCCATCCGCTCTCACTGTCATTTGCAATTCTATTACTTCCCAAAGTGACACATTCCACTTTCTGCTCATCTTAGGACAAAATTCCATTAAAATAATGTTTGTGTCCTGCAGTGACAGATCCTGGAAGTGGTGGTGAGTTCACAGGATGTGTTTGTATATATGTGTGTGTATGTGTGTGTGTGCACACAGGTTCAAAAGCTGAAAAGGAGAACAAACGCAAAGCTCCTGTCATCTTGGTTCTTTTTTTCTCAGTTCCTCAATCACCTGTTTTTTGTTAATGTGTTCTTTTTTAAAGAGTTTTTTTTATTATTATAATTACTGTTCGTACTAAACTACAAAATTTTGTTTTATTTGGGGTTTGAAGCGCTGGAGTGAGTGAGATCACAGTATTTGTGATGTATTCAAATTGGATATTTGTGTTGCACATCATAAACTTGTCACTTCTCTGCTTGGTATCCAATTGATTTCATTTTCTCCATAATGGCAGGGAAGAAAGACACAAGCAACAATAAAATAAAACACAGCATACACAGGGAGAATGAATACAGATGTAAATAAAGAAGGATGAATACCACAACAGAGAGAAGGAAGGATGACAAGGAAACAAGGTCCACAAGGAAGAAAAAACACGAATTTAAATAAATTAGTACAGATATAACTTTTCGAAATACAAAATTGTATTATTTTTTTCTTTTTCTTCCGGAACTGCTGCAAACTGTTTCTACGAAACTGGAATAGCTTCATTTGAAAATCACATAAAAACTATAAAACAGAAACCTTTGAATTTGTGCATGATAAAAATTATATAAGGTGGGTGTAGAAAAATGTGTGCATTCCTAGGTTGAATCAATCTTTTTTCTGCTGATCCTTTTGAAAGATGCCACAGTCTTGTCGTCCTTTACCCTAAGCAATTTACAATCAAGTTATAATTTTGGGATTAAAAAAGTTATTATCCTTTTGTTTTCGCAAAGTAACCTTATATTATTTTGGATACATTCTTCATCCTCTTCTTCCACAGTCCACATTCATTTTATCCACTAACCTCTGACTGCAGATGTCCAAACATCTCTTTCTTCGTATTCTAACTTTGTTTCCAAACTAATCAACCTAAACTGTCTCTCTGGTGCATTCATTTCTGAACCTGTCAATGTTTGTTCCACACAGCAACAGTTAAACCAACTAAGACAAAATTTCCTGTTTCTTTAACAAATACAAATCCCTAAACCATGAATCAATAACCTGTGTTACTATCATCTTAAATACACTCCCTCTCATGCTTGCAGCTAATTCCTGTCATAATTCGCCCCTAACATTCTTCCACCTATCCACTCCAGTCTGATTGAGTTCTCTTCTTTAACACCCTCAAGCACTGCCTATTGCTTTAGTTGGTTGATCTGAGGTATTTAAACTCATTCATCTTTATTGGCTTTGGTTTCCTGTATACCTTATAAAATATTAATGTAGTTGCAGAGAACTTTGTTTTGTTGAGTTTTGTCTTGTCTTACCTTTATTTCAGTTACCTGATATGAGTGCCTTGATTATACAATGAGTTCAACAACTATAACTGGTTTCAGTCCTGTATACATATCAGGTAAGGTTTATGATATGACCCTGTCAAGTAATTTAATCGAGTTGATTCAATGATTTTTTTATTAAATACGGGCCATTTTGTCTAGTTTGCGTAGCTGAAATGTTTGGTTCTGAAAGGTGCCATTTCCATTGTCTGTATTGAAAAAATGTAATTACATAAACAGTTAACTCAAACCCCATTCCTTGTGCTACTATTATCAGTCATTTTGATGGACCTCCCTCCACTTTAATAGCATAATCTTACATTGGAGAACACATTGTCTGGAATTAACCTTGCATTGTCCAACTGGACAATCTATCTTCTTCAACCCAATTACAATTATTTGCCGCTACATCAACTGTTATTTTTATCTTTTTCCTCAGTCTTTTTGTCTTCATAGGAGTTATACCTGGTCTGGCATTCTGTCCACTTTGACAACTTCTTGGAGGTAAGTATCGGCTGAGATGGTGCTACGAGAAATTTAATGTGTTCCCCCACCTATCAATTTTATTTTTCACACTTACTGTACATCAGTTCCTCTGCTTACTTTTCTGTCTTCTCAAACCTCCATTTGGTCACGGCTGACGGCCACATACTGAGCCAGGTTCTACTGGAGGTTTCTTCTTGTTAAAAGGGAGTTTTTACTCTCCACTGTCACTACATGTAAGTTAAGTATGAGGGATTGCTGTAAATTTATCAACACAATGCAAGCTATAACCTACTGTCTTAGCATGTTGCTTTAAGAGTAGTGGATGCTATAAGTCAATGATTCAATTTAATCTGCTGGGTCTCCTTGGATAGAAAATATTTTAAGCTAATGTTAATAATGAACTGGCTTGGTGTGTAATAACTAATATCAACTGCAATGCATGCATGATTGGATTGGAATTAATTATCTTATGAAGTGCTTTAAGATGAAATGTGTCATAAATTGGCTCTATAAAAATAAACTGTATCTCTCTCTATTTAATAAATTTCAATTGTACTTTAGACCACTCTGGTCTTTTGTTTATTATATATATGTATTGTTTATTTTGTAAACCAATAACCCATTTTACCTTTATTTCTTTGTTAGTTCTATGTGTTTGTATTATGCATGATGAAGTGTGTTTGGAGGTGTCAACAGTAGGCTTGAAAAGTATAGGTACCAACTTTCAGCACCAAGATGCTGAGTATCTGTTTTGCTGTCTGAAATACTAGAGTGTTTTCCAAACTAGCTGGGATGTCCACATTGGGAGGGAGGGGAAAGGATTAATATGAATACTTAAGACTGGATGGAGATTTTGTAGGACAAAAAATGATGGAGGAGGTCTTACCAATTAAGGAAGTTTAAAATGACTTGTAGAGAAAGTAAGTGTGACTGCCAAGGTGATCATGTTCCATTGTATTTTTCCAAGGGGCAGGGAGACTGATGGAGGAATTTAGAGGGATAACAGGAATCACAAATCCGGGAGGATCATCATAGAAACTGACACACTGATGTAAGGGGAAACCACTCCTCAAAATACTTCGTTCTGAGTTTTGCCAGATAACCTCCAGCTGGAACCGGTCCAACCGCCCACGCCCCACAAATAGAGGAGAGACACACACAGTTTAGAGAACCCAACAGAACCATTATCCAACTGCAAATGCAAGGACAACATTTTTTCCTGTTCAGATTAGGTGGAGCTCATCTATAAACAATCAATTTTCAAGACTTGTCATGAACACTTTTAATGTATAGGTGCTCAATGTGCTATTTGTTTATCAATGTCATTAAAGAAACTGCTGGGGCATTAACAGAAAATCTTTATTCATATAGATTCATATAAATATAAAAATAAACAGTTGGACTTTACTAACAAGGCAACTTCTGAAAGCAATTGATTGTACTGGAGTTCTTAGGGGTATCAGACAGACTGGGGTGGAATATAAATCCATGTGTTTTATTTCTAAAGAATTCTAATAAATAATGAATTAACTGTCCATTAAAATCTCCTTTTATTTCTCTTGTAACTCAGACAGTTTAGCTTTTTCCTAACTAAAAGACAAGCCAAATATGCACTGATCAGGGGACAAGTTATCTGCCTTGCTTCAAACAGTGAAGAAAATCCACGAGGAATGCTGAAAAAGAAACAAGAAAGCTCTATTGGTTTTGTTTCAATAAAATGACAGTGAGATAATTACTGAGCCACAGTGCTGCTTGGAATCCATTACTGTATTTAAAAAATGCCCTAAACTGTATTTAAAATTCAATGCAGGCTTTGGTTGATTTTCCAAAATCAAGCTTTCTCAGCAGATAATTAACAAAGAAAGGACTCAAGACATGGATGCCTGGATGACAGAGCAATGATGTGCACATGGTAAATCCAGACAGGTGGGTGGACAGAGATGAACAGAGGGAGACAGACAGACACATGAGAAGAAGAGACAGATAATGAGACAAAGGGAGGGAGATGAGAGACTGCAGCTGAGCAAGCAAACACAGAAAATCAACACAGAAAATTAAAAAGGGAACCTGGAGTTGAAAGGATAAAAGGAGAGAGGAGGAATTAAGGCCAGGTGATAAGAAATGAACAAGAGAACTAATTGAAAACAAGTGAGGGAGAAAAGTATAGACTGGAGTTAGTGGGAAAATGTTTGAAAGACAATGAGGAAGTGTGTGAGAGAAAGATAGGGTAGCAAAACAAATTAAGACAGGAGGGCGGGGAAGGAATGGGAAGGTAAAAGATTGACAGAATGAAAAAGTGAAATCAGATGGAAAGGCCTTTTCTGTTCATTCAGGCTGAAAGTTAAATCACAGTTTACAAGCTTCTGGCTTACAACAGGCAAGATGGTGTGTTTTTCATTAGGCACCGATACACGAATGAAGGCATTGTGCCATATGTTCACAGAGCTCCATCTTGTTCTTCAGTGTAGAGCAGACAAACTCACATTGCTTGTCTTGAGTATTGAAATGGATGTTTACATATTCTTAAACAATCTTAGATGTGCTCAAGGAAACATGGTTTGTAAAAAGTTTGGTTTCAGTCTTGTCAGGGGGTACCTGGGTTGTCTTTTGTAGACACAGATATGACTGTTTTGAGTTAATGACCACTAATTGACATTGATGTTAATGTTGTGTTCATGACTGAGAAATGGGTGAAACCTAGCTCCAAGAAATGAATATTTTGCCATAGAATGCAGGTTAAGAACAGGACTACCGATGCAGAATCTTGACTTAAAATAAATTTGTGTAACTGCCAAAGCATTGCTTAAAAAGCTCCAGTGGAGAAGCGGCCACACAAAATTTAAAGGCCACACAATTTTGGCTGACTTCTTCAGAGGCAGAGGAATAAAGGCTCTCCTGCGAGTGCAGACAAAATGGCAAAAGTGTCTGTAAATAAGTGTGCATAAATACGTAGGAAAAAGTCCAAGAGTAAATTGATAAATACGACCGGAACATAGATGGCTTTTCAGCTCAGCCCAGATCTACCATTGTGATTTGTAAACAATATACCCAGATCAATAACTGCTCCCATTTGTCACAACTTGTCCCGTCTCCTATTTGTCTCTGTGTTTCTTTGTTTAGTTGTGTAATCAGTAGGGATGGTTCCTAAATGACTTGCAAACTAGATGTTTTGCTGGGAGATGTTGATGACTGTGGTAAGTCTGCTGGATGGCTGGATGTGTGAAGCAGTCATTTAGCTATAACCAATTGTGATGGTTCTGTCCCTGTCTGACTCGAGAACAAGTTCCCTTATGGAGTTTGTTGGGCAGGGTTTAAGTGTGCTCTGAAAATCACTGAAGCAGTTGTCTCTGGAGCACATCCGGAGTTCCTGGTAATTTGCTCTTCTTTTGGTGGCTTAACTGGCTTGTGTGGATTAGTGCATAAAAGCCCAACACAAGTAACATCTGAAGATATGTTTGGGGAGCTTACCCAGATTCTGATTTTGCAGTTAGATGGACAGGACTGCGGTGCAATCGCTGCTGTGTGTGGGGACAGCAGGAGCTCTGTGTGCTACAGTTAAGATTGCAATCTGGTTTTGTCAAATTAGCTTGTGTGTGATAAGTAACTGCGTGCTAGCAGCATGGCTACTGTGGAGAATCAATCAGAGAAGGTGCTGGAACACTATGTCTACAATCAGTCTCTAATGATTGCCGATCTCTTTAAACTGGAGGTCAGAGATAAAGGGTCTAAGGATATTATCAAGGCCAATCAAACCAAGTCGATTGTCATCAATCTTGATAAGTTTCAGGTTAATTTCTTAGGAAACTGATGCATTTTTTGATACTAGTTTAACTTTTGAGCAGAAGTGCAAGTTGATTTCGCAGTAGACTGAGGTAGAACATAAAAGAATAAAAGGAAAACTATTGGAAGTGGAATAGCAAAGGCTAAATTTTAGATGTATAAGCTGCATTTTATTTCATTGGATGTTTCTGGTTGGTTAACTTCTGGATTTTTTTAGGTTGCCAGCAAGGTCTGTTTAGTTTCTCAGTTTTCTGAGCAGGATTTGTACTCATTTTTATCCCTGTTTGACTGAGTAACTTAAAGTAGAGGATAGTCTATTCACACCGCACACTATTAAAACTAAATATGTTAGCCGGTAAAGCGCAGTAACACACTTGTGACAGACACGCATCATAAGTCTAATAAATCTTTTAGATGCCAAGTCTTCAATTATTGCAAATTTATTAGAATATCACTGAAGACTTACTGTTCACAGTTGACTTTATTATTTCCCCTAAATCTTTGTCCCCTTCCTACAAAAGATATCTAGTATGCTTTGTAGGAGTACATGGATATGTCTTTTGTCAGTAGTGAGACACTGACTAACTAAGTTAAGGATATTTTCATAATTTTGAAAGATGATGCACTCAGTAACTGCTGGACACTGAAAAAACAAGTAAAGGGGGAAAAAAATACCACAAACGTTTCTGTTAGCCTAACACCCAATTAAATGCAATAAAATAATCCATTAGCCTACAAAATACTTTCAGCATAGTGGCCAATAATAATCATTATTTAAACCACACCCCCAATAGCCCCAGGTGATTAAGGAGGCATTACCTACATTATTCTTAAGACTGGCAGGTTTTGTATGTTTTTTTCTTTAAATAAGAATATTTTCAAGTCACATGAGTTTTACATCTGCAGTATACAGCCATCAAATTAGTCTCGTTTATAAATGCAGAGCACTAAAACAACTTTGTCAAACCAGTGACATACCTAATCACTTTTTTATGTTTTGACTTTTGTTTTATTTTCATCATAAGATGTTACGAGTTTCCACATCTGGAAACAACAACTCATTAACAATCTCAAGCTGTCTGAGACCTTTTTCTATTTAGCTGGTCCAAAGTCGTCACATTTTTAAGGTTTTTCATTCAGTAGCCAAAATCTTGGCATGTCTTATTGTGTGACCTTTAAAAATAGCTGCACCTGGAATACTGAAGATCAACGGAAGAAGAAATACGCTTGGATAAGGCTCTATGGAATGCGAAGAATTCTGTAAGTGATGTTTAAAAAATTTGGCAAATATCTTAAATACAAGAATAAATTGTTCAGCAAGCATGAAAGCAACAGTAAAGAAGTTTCAGTTTTGGTCAATTTTGTCAGCCTGTGGACAAAATCATTATTGTTTTGCCTGAAGGAAGAATGAATTTCCAATGAGGACCAGTGCATAACATCCTAAAATCCTGATCTCCCAGTCCCAGTTGGATTGAAGTAGGTTTCTGTTTCCAGTGGCTGTGTGACGGATAAATAGCGATGACGTAAGGAATCTAATTGTGGCCAAAAAACTTCATATGATGATGTTGGATAAAAGCAAACGAGGGAAGTAATGTATTCCGTAAAGCAGTCAGCGCATTTGTATTGTCAAAGTTGCTTAGTGCCAGTTAAAGACATACGGACCCCCTCTGGCCATGACAGAGGTGTGATTAAACGAGCTGTGAGTCTACGTATAATCACGAAAGCTATGAAAATATTTTATGAAGGTGGAAAAGTTACTTAGTGTTGGTTTAGCATAATTCACAAAAAAAATAAAAATAAATAAATAAAAATCAGTCTGTGTGTAATAATCTGTATAATGTATTTCTCTTAATGAACTGAGCTACTAATTAGATCGACTTCACAGTAATATGCAATATGTCACTGTATTTCTTGTTGTCCTGTCCATCCAACCATGTTTTTGACAGTTTCTTTCTGTTAAACTGTTACATCAGTAAGGGTTTTTTCATAAATGGAACAAGGAATGGGAAAACATTTTATAACACAACAACTTTCAGCAAAGTGTCTAAATTGCTTCTTTGCTCAGATGTCAGTAATGTATAAACAGCAACACTTTTTCGTTGTTTGATTTTAGGGCTTTATTCATGCTTAAAAGGTTTACTCATGCATAATAAGAGTATACACAAAAAAAGCATAAAATGAAACTAATAAAAACATTGCACTCAAGAGCCATTTACTATAATGGGCTGAAAATATTTGGTTTTACCAAAAAATAATCATTATTTTAAAATATGTCTTATTCACAGCTGCTTACCTGCTGCACAGATTTTCTCTCTGGAGACCAAACGGTACACGCACACCTTGATGGAGGAAGTACAAAGCAGATGTTCACATTTTAACAATAACATTATACGCTAGTTTCAACTGATAAATCTTAGGATATAATTGAGCACAGAAAATGTTTGACTGACCACAGTAAAACATTTTTAAGTATTTACATATTCTACAAGTATGGATTCTAAACCTTCCAATGTTGTCCAACAAGTAGAAATCCAAAAAAACATGAAAGCCATTTAGATTTTGGCAATTTGAAAACAGGAAGAGTGAAAACAAATAGCCTCAAAATCCAAGAATTGTCCCAAAACCAGTTCCGCAATCTCGGGGCGTAAACGAAGGTTGTTCATTTATATTACTTTGCAATAAACCAACCCTCATGCATTGCAATTGTGGGTTGGACATGGATGAATGGGTACATAAAAGGTAGGTCTTGAATGGTTTCGACACTAGAGTTTCTGGCAATAGTGGTGTGGTGAAGTTGAATGTGATGTCATTGCCATCAATTGGGTCTAATATCCACACATTTTATCTTATCTGCACCAAAATGAGCATGATAGATGATATTCCAACTTCTAAAATATATTAATGCAAATATATGGTGGGCATGGCTACAACAGAATCACTTAAAAGTACTAAAACAATGTGCCATACTTTAACCAAGAATTATGAAATTTGGTACACATCCTGATACCTACAAGAAAAAGTTCTTTAGAAGCCATGGTCCAAAACCGAAATTCATATGCTTTTATTTAAATCCACACTTTTGAAAGAGCAACAGCATGTGAAACACCGACCCTTTACTGTTATTACTCTATGACTGCGAACACCCACAAAAGAGGCATGATTAGCAGCTATTGAGATGGTCATACTGCACAACTGGATGCATGGGCTCAGTTTATTTCTTGGAAACAGATAAGAAATACTATATTTGAATGATCTTACAATGCATAAAACGTATCAGTTCTTATTGTGTAACCACTAAACATGTGTAAAACCTACAGCCATTGCTTCTACAGGTAAAATTTAAAACACTGGACATGCAAGGCTTTACTCACTCATTTTTATAGCAACCTACAATGCATTGCAACCATTAGCAATGCCTTCAGAAACAGCTAACACATATTCACTCTGAAATGCTTACAGTTTTACAAGCAATTGAACACCATGGATGAAACATTCGTAATTTAACTATTATAAGCCTTTTAAACCTTTTCATGAAACTAGTTTTAAAGACAGCACAACAAACACTGTGCTTTCATTAATATCAGAGTCCTGATATCTCTGGTAAAAACACAACTTTATGCCCAATATTGGAAATAAAACTTATCTTTCCCTTAAAGAACAAGGTTTAAAACTAAAAAGATTTGATCTCCTCATCAACTACAGGTTTCTTATACCTTTTCCTTCTCGTCTAACTGACTTTCACGGTCTTTCTCCTGAATATGAGCTAAAATAATTGAGCTGTGCCAGCTAATTGTGTTTCCCGGTGTAATTCAATCTTATGTGCTGCACAATTACAGTAGTATGTAATCTGATTTCAGACACAATGAGGTAAGACCTGATTACACTTAGGGAGCTAAAAGTGTATTATTGCAGTAAAGCAACACCTGCATAGTCTCTTCACATGGATGCTTGTTTGTGTGCGTATGTGTGCATAACAGATAGCAACAGGTTTAGAACTGATTTCTTTAAATGAGAGGCATGTGTGCAACTTTGGTTTTGCACATGCCTGCAAAATCAATATTTCATTATTTGTTTAGATTTATTTTAATTCAATTATTATTTCTACCATTTTTCTACATTTGTTTTTACAACTTTATTTTGAACAAGTTTTTTTTTTTTTTACAGAAAATAGTTTGCAAACAAAGTTATGCTCTGTAAATTGTGAATTAAAAGTATAATGTGTCATATCCCACCATGATGATAAACATAAAATTAAGCTTTTATGTTACCATGCAGGATCGGCTATATATGTTTTGTAATAATAGATTAGCGACGATGATTAAATTGTGGCAGCTCTTCATGCCTGATGCAGAGGATGATCGTCAGGATGCTGAAGTAACGTGGCCGGTTGGAGCCATGATTACGGGTTAAAAAAAGTGTGAGCGAGTGTGAGGAAACATGTATGATTCCACGCTGCTGCTGTAATGATATCTAGAAACATCATTGCAAAAAAAAGAAGAACAAAAATCATTTTTTAATGTACTTAGCACGGTACGGCTCCACTTATAATTTGAAGGCTATGTTTACTCACTGTTTAGCTGCGAGGTCAAAGCTTGGACCAAGGTGACTTGGTGAATCAAGACAAGCTTATTAGTTAGCAACTAATTAGCTTATCTACCAATGCTTTCAAAAAAAAAGCACCAGAAAATAAAAGGTAACACTCTCTGTCTTTCATGCCTTTCACCGCCAATTTCTTAATGGACTCTTGCTTTCCTTTTCATCCTTTCTTTTTATTGTAATCAGCCTCTCATGGGCATAGACTCAAGGTTTAACCTCCTCAAAGTCAATTTACCTTCTTACATTGTTGCCTCTCTCATCTTTTGCTGTCTGATTTCTTCAAACAGTCTAAGTTTTTCTCAGTTTTCTGGTTTATCTGTTGAATACCTCTCTTAATGCTTATATCTATGTCCTCTCTGCAATCTATGGCTGTGTAATATTATGGTAGCACATTGACACACAGAGTAATAATTATATGTGAGAAAAAGGATCAGGGATCTCAGTTTCATAATTACATTAGAGAGTTTTTGAGAATAGCAGTGGTTCTTGCCAGGTTTTAGCGAATTCAATGCCAAGTCTGTAGCATATATACTGATGGGCCGATACTCACTGCAGGAACCTAAACTTGCACCTGGAGGATTATATTTGGAAACTTCCTTCTTCAGGATTTTCTTTTAACATTTAAGTGTTCTAGAGTCGGCAAAAGAAAAGATACAAGCTATATAAGCAAAATCCCTCAATCTATACAGAATGCAGCAGGCAAGTTATTAAAAACATATACTTAGTCAAAGGGGCTTATTAGTATTATTATTAATAATAATAATAATAATGATAATAATGATAATAATGATAATAATAATTATTATTATTATTGTTATTATTATTATTATTAGTAGTAGTAGTAGTAGTAGTAGTAGTAGTAGTATGAGTAGTATTATTATTATTATTATGTACCAGCTTTCATCTAAAATTACATAGCCAAAAAATACATACACACAAATTATCATTGTAATAAACTGTAAAGTTTAAAACCTCCAATACGCTTTTGATTAAAATTGTGAATCTGAAACCAGAAGGGTAACAACTGATTTCTCTGCATCACGTGTAGGATTATACCTGGGTAAGTTTTAAAAGGTTGGCAGCATTTAACAAATCTCCACACTGCACATGAACAACCCAGGATGTAAAGGGGATGCCTTAGGGACCGGAAATAATCTCAAATTATCAAAAAAGACGTCATGGTTTGAAATCTAAACACAGAGGGAAAGCCATAAAATCTTGACAGAACTTAAGAGAGATAATCATGACCTAAAAATATGCTAAACCTTTGCCTTTCGTAAATATGACCTGTTCTTGCCTCTTTGCGTATCTATTTGTTTTAACTGTCAGACTGTATACTCTGATCCAGATAAAAGCTATTGAGCAATACAAGATATGACATAGTTTTTGGTTTGCCCTTGTATAGATTAATTTACAGTTAAATAGCTTAAACAAGGTGGACAAGGCTGGAGTTTACAATCTGTTTTAAGCAGAAGCGCTATGTTAAGGGAGGCATGCAACCATTCGCATACAGATTGGGTGGATGGCTTCAGTTCAAAATATACCCCACTAAAAGCAACCAAATATATAAATGTTTCTCAGACATGACAGCAAGACAAACTGATGACTTTTAGATTTAGTGTTAAAAGAGTGTTAAAATATAGAAAAGAGGATGTTTACAGTGTTGAAAGGTATCAAATCAGGTTATAAATTATGTTGACAAGGACTGGCAAATATAGAATGATTTGATCTGTTTGTTTTTTTCTGTAATCTAGAACATTAACTGATTGCTTTATGTGATAGAACAAGATGCTTAATTATGTTAGTTTATACATGCATAAACAATGAAGTTATCACTCATCATAATGCATCAAGTGGAGCAGCCCAATATAAATAACTACCTTTGAATGTGTATGCTTAAACTATTAGGAAGGAGGAACAAGAAGATGAGAAGAAACCAAAACCAAAACAAAAAAATGCTAATGGATCAAGGGATGTAGTTGTTTGGATTTCATTTCAGCTATGGACGTAAGCATGCAATCACGACTCAGCAAACATTCAGAAAAAGAATGTTCATTAACTCAGATTACAAATCTTGCTTTACTTATTCAGCTTGTTATATTATGTAAACATCTAAAGTTTAAAGACAAACAAGCGTAGAGTCAAAAGTAAAGAGAGGTTTAGGCAGTGTTGTGGTTGTAACTTTAGTTAGAGGTCATCGTGAACTTTGTAGTTTCTTCCCAGACTTAAAATTTTCCATCTATCAACCCTCTGTTTGTACCTTATTATCCTTACAGGGTCTCAGGGGGGTGGTGCCTATTTCCTCCAAACATTGGCCAAGACGCAATGTACACAAACGACAGGCTGCCAATCAAACGCAGAGAATAGAGATATTAAAAATTCTACTGAACCCCAGCAGCATTGCCGCTATATCCAGGAGGCAATGATCACAACTATTATACATTATTGGTTATGGGTATGAATAAATATTTGGTTAAGGAATACTAATTGGATAAGTTGGAAAAAAAAACTAAAAAACTAAATGTGTTGAAAGACTTTGTGTGTTTAAAAAAAAAAAAAAGATCTCCCTTGAAGTTTACACAAAGCAGTAGTGCCATAATGTGAGAGTAAAAGGGTTTTGGGTTTTTTTTCAGGTAAGTTTGATCATTTATAAAAATGTAAATAAGCCTCACTTCATTCTTTTACTTGCTGCTGCGTGCAGCCAAACACTTTCCTTCATCATTTGTAAAGAAGCCATCCATTATCTAGAATCATTATCTAGATAGGATATAGAACTGGTCAGCACTGCATAAAATATGAGTTTCACCCGCAGGCCAAACAAAAAACTATCTCATAAATATGAGCTTTTGAAAATATTTTTATTTTACTTTGCAAGTCTGAAAATCTCCCTCCCATCCCTAATTTAACAAGATTAGGTCATTTTAGATTACTACCTTTGAAGATTTAGAATTCCAAATTCATGATTTCTTTTTTTGCTTTGCCACAGCTGCAGTTCAGATTCAGGGTGTAACTATTCAGCCAGGCTTTCCAAATGTTTTTTAATTCATCTCATGGATTCTGGCATATTCCCTATACCCCTGCTGTTTTTGATTGTTTGGTTGTTTTCCTGGGCAGCTGCTTCCTTTCAACATTTTTAGTCGTTTTGTCTCCCATCCTCCTCGGCTCCAGATACGGCTGCCCATCTTAAATTTGGTTCTACTCTAAGTTTATTTCCGCTTGAAAGAGGTGGTTCCTCTCCAAAAAATCGCCCCAGGCTTGCTCAGGTTGCGGGACTGCAGTGAAGCCAAGGGTGGATTGGAGTTGCAGCAGAATCTAATTTAAATATTTTTGACCATGGCAGGAATGGCTGTAACTGAATTTGAATTAATAAATAAAATAAGTAGCACTCAATGTAAAAGAGAAATAAGTGAAGATATAAAATAGATCATACAACATTTATTTCGACAGAGAAGATGGACTGTGCACAACTACCTGATGGGAGGTTTTATGCATTGAGAAAACTGCTTCATGTATGGAAGCACAGATTCAAGAGGTTGGGCACATCTGCAGGGAGGATATAATTTACTGTAAAAATAATTTTTTATCATGGTGGATTATAATAATTATGGGCATCCTAGACAATAACAAAGAATATAGTCTGTTGAGTAATTATTTGCCCTATGAAAAGCATGGAAAAAAATGAAAAAATTTGATCATAACCTGAGCCATCGCCTTATTTTTAAAACACCAGAGTTTCCAACTACTAACCAGAAAGACGCTACCTCAGCTATATCAATTATTGATATTTTGTTACCTCATTTAATTTTGATTAAATGCACTGACAAACAAAGTGCTTGTTGCAGGGTAGGTAATGCCAGTTTGTGTCTAAATGGAAAGCTGAAATTAGGTGTCACTTGAGGGGAGGTATGGATTTCCAGCCGCTCCACACAGTCCTTCACACTAAAGCGTGCTGCAGATGCAGCTCAGCCGCTAGAAAAGTGCTGGGGAGCACGTGTAATCCAGCATTAGCCTTATAGCATTCATCATTGGGCATCAATCTGTCTGGATTGGTGTTTTCTTTGTCAGAGCTAAGATTGAATGGCCAAGTTCTGTGTTTTTTTAAGTTGAATTAGTCTTGTTTTTGGAAAACAGCAAAGATGTTGCATAGTGTATCAGTAGTTAGACTTGCTTAACAACCAGAAAGCCCCTGTTTCAAATTCTGGTTGGAGTCTAAGTATCTAAAGTAAACATTTTCTCACCCTTTAAATGTGGATTGTCTCTGGTACTCAACATTACTTTGAACATCCAAAAATATGCTTTAGTAATCTTTTAATATATCATTCTTAGCAAGTGTGTATGGACTAAGTGGTTACGTGTGTCTCTCCGTTGACCGGGTGAGAATTAAAGGTCCCTTGTTTCTGTCAATTTGCCCAGTTTATAACTTTGTGTAAAAATGTATAAATGCTTGAATTTAATGAAGTTAAAACCAGAATTTTAGGGCATATTGAAAACGGGACATACAGTAATTGGTCCAACATGCAAAGGAGAATATTTGAAGTTAATCCGCACAATGTTTTCGCTTTCTAAAAATAACTTAAATTGAGTGACATGCAAAGTCAAATGTTTTGGGACAACACTTGTTTCAAAACATCACATACACTGAAATCTCACACCTGAAATTCATAACATTTTGAATGCTGTTGAATTAGAAATCACTCAATTCACTGTGTAAATTATGCTGTATAAAGGAATGTCATAGTTTTCTCTTCAGTACTACACGCACCATGACACTGTAAGTATATTTTCATAAAAAATGGGATATCAAATGCTTTAGCTTCTCATTTATTTATAATAAAACTCCTCTTCTAAAAAAACATGCACTTTCTTCATAAAAATATTTGTTCACATTACCATATTTAAAGACTTTTGTTGCTTGCAGTGCAAAAAAAAATGTAAAGATTTTCAATTGAAGTGAAACATTTTTATGACAATGATGTCCTTGGTAAAAAATAAAATAAAAATTTGTCATACCTTTTGAACATGTTTTTACCTCTATGTCAACACAGTTTCAATTATCCTGTCTTCCTGTTTTTAGCCGCAGGTGGGAAAGCATTAACACAGTTATCACTCACGCAACATAATTAGGATTAATATTTTATGTTGAACTACCAGCATGGCACTGATTGAACAATGACAACCTGCAAGGCAGTTTGCATCGGCTGTCTTCGTTCTTACACCGGTTAAAGTCATTCAATACTTTATTACATTAAGTACATTTTGAAATGTTATGTGCTTAAGTATTCGCACCCTTGAACTGGTTCACATAGTGTGACACAGTACTCAAAAATACAATGTGTTGTTTAGTTTTTTGCCTGTAAAGAATAAACTATAAAGAAGCATTAAAATGTGGCGTGTGTCAGGTTGAGTCACTTTGTGCTGTTCCCTAGGTGGCCACGGGGGTCGCTGTGACGGGGCTCCAGGAGGGAGTCCCGTGGTTCCCAGGTGTTTCGGGTTGGCACTGATGATCGAGCAGTATAAGAGGAGTGGGGATCCACTATTCGGCGCCTGAGTGTTGCCTTTACTTGGTAACACTAGACCTCAGTGCCTCTTAGCTTTCCAAAGTTGATGTTATCTGTTTCCCAGTGCTTGTGTCTATTTGTCTCCCATGACAACGTTGCTTACTAGTGCTTGTGTTTACCTGTCTTCTAGTATAGAAGCCTTCCCTAGTGTGACTCTAATAACCTCTCTTGTTCCCAGCTCCTCCACTTCCGTGTCCTGTGACCAGACTCCCAACACTAACCGCTCCTTGTCCCCTTTCCCAGGTTCATTCAATCCAGATACAACCAACTCTACAGACCTCCAGCCCCGCCTGATCACAGGTACACCCACTCCGCTTCACTCTGCTCGATCTGCCTTCCCCAGCAACCTCCACCAGCTAGCTCGGACCCCCGGACCACATCATCTGCTGGACTCAACCGGACATTCCCCTGGCGACACACAGCTCCACTTCCCAAGTAAGACCGTTCTCTTCCCACA